>VWPU01014255.1:0-123689 GCA_013398955.1 Callaeas wilsoni | reverse complement strand
AAGGCAAGGCAAGGCAAGGCAAGGGAAGGCAAGGGAAGGCAAGGGAAGGCAAGGGAAGGAAAAAAAACCCCTCGTGCTTCAAGTTAGCAAAAAAACTAATCCAACCAAAAAAAGAACAATGCAGCGACCTTCGTCCACACTGTCTGGAGCATACCAAACAGAGAGAGATTGAACAGAACCCGTGCCCAGTGTTACCAGGCTCTGGCCCTGCCCCTTGGTTCATCTTAAAGATATTGCAGGCATTTCTGGGCATAAAGCAGATTATTGGGGAATAAAATATCACCATAAAATCACCCCAAGACCAGTACAGAAACTTCAGACCCAGAAGGTGAAAGTGAGGTCTGAGCATAAGGATGCTGGGCTCACAGAAGAAGATTAAAAAGACTTATTTCTTAAACCTATTTGCTATGTATCTGTTGTCCTTCAATTCTGCTAACAAAAAATTACTTTCCCTTAGAATGTGAAACTGTAGCTGTTTGACTTTCAAGCAATAAGAACAAGATGAAATTTCAAACACTTAATTCATCTGACTGTCACAAGAGTTAGAAATTGGGCGTTGAGGTAAATTAATCCTGTTTATGTCATGGTTAAGAAACAGAGCTTTCCAAATCCTATTTCTAGCAAGCTTCAGAAAGGCAGAAGTTATTGCCAACATATACTGGCAACTAACACAGAATTTTATAAAGGTATTAAAATCAAAAAAGACCCCCACAAAAACCTCGTATAAAGCCTAAAAATGAAGTTCCTCTTGTATCACTTTCCTTCCCACTACCCAGTATCTGCACATTGGTAGCCAGTTTCTTAACAGCTTTCTAAAACTTAAGATTTTCTCATAAAGAAGGAAGAACAATGACCTGAAACAAATATGTAAAAGATCTTAAAACAAGATTTTTAGGCCTTCTTTCCCCTACCTATTTCTGTAGTACACTTTGTGAGAGCAGCAGAAGTTATGAGGTTTGTGTACAATTGGTGACTGTTTTTTTCATGGGGATGTCTGGCACTAACCAAGTCTCTCTAGCCCAAAAGGATTACTTCTGAAAGCAAGTAAAACCCACACAAATAGATTGAAGGGAAAGAGCAATACATTTGTCTACAAATGACACTAAGATATAACCTGACACACTTACTTCCCCAACAGACCCATCTGAAAACTCATTGTTCTGCTACTTTCCTCATTCAAGAATCCGGAGACTGTTGGTGTTATGTGCGGCAAGTACATTGCAGTAGGGCTTCATTTGTGGAAAACAGACTTTGAACTGCCACATAGTTTGCTTGGAATGAACAGATTAATTTCTCCAAGATTAACACTGTTCACCCACTGGAAGCGAATTAATAACTAGATTGCCACTCCATGCTACTGTCAGTAGGCCCCAGAGTTTTCACACAGTTTGTAAAAGTAACACCGAAGGCAACGGATCAAAAAAGGATACTGATGTTTTTCAGGCTTATTTTCAGGCCTATAAACTACTGCATGAAGTCACTGAATTGCATATAAACTGGCATTCTGACTGCTGCTGATTGCCAGTTTATCTCCCTGACAGCAGATACTGTAAGCTACTGTAATTACCATAAATTTGTGTCAGGATATATTTAATAAATTATCTGTTTTTTAGAATTAATGCTTTCAGATACGGGAATTAAAATTCTTTTGCCCCAAATGCTACAATAAAAATTGAGATATCCCCTTCTTTCTTTCGTTATGTGAACTAAAAATAAACCAAGAAAAGGGACAAGCAAAGAGAAGTACTGAGGGACTGCAACTACAATGAACAACTTACAAAAGTCTCCCAAACACTATCCACAGTTATCTGACATCAAAAATGCAGTAAGATGACACTTGAGTAAACACATAGCTCTCTAGCTGTATGTCAAGGAGAAATAATAAATGGCAGAGCAAGAAGATGAAGCTGTCTTCCTGCTTCAGAAGTACTATTAATGCTGATGGGAGAAGCTTCCAGTACACAGTGCCCTACGCTGAACTCCATCTTGCTGCCCCTTGAGCATGGAAGAGTCTTCCCAGCACCACTTTTCTGTACTAAGAAGTGAGCAGCAGCAGCAGGAGCAGCAACAGCGGCAATGCAAGGGGCAGGAACACTTTATGTTAGATCTTCTTGCACTTGGTTTGTGAGCATAAGCCTCATTAGACAGTGAATGTTAGACAATTATGTACTCATCTCAGGCATGAACGACTGCACTGCAAGCAAGACAAACCCCAAAGCTTTGTATTGGAATATACACTGACCTATTTCCAAAGAGATAGTGTCAATAACATCCAGAGAACCATCTCCTACTGTGCTATGACCTCTCCAGGTAAAATTAACTAGACTACGTTCAGTTTAAACTTCACTTGCTCACACGGCTTCTCTTTCACAGCTTATAGATGAAAAAATCATCACTTTTTTTGAGAAATGTACTAGTGTTCTCAAAAAGACTTTCAGCCAAATGTGTGGCCTGTCCATAACATGGCATGTCTTGGCCATGGCCAAAAGCACAAAAATACCCCCAAAAAATAAAATCCCCAAAAAGGATAAAACAACATTCTAAATGTACAAAATCAGAGATTTTGATAGCCTGTGCCCTGCACTCCAAGTTCCATGTTTACTCCAGTGGTGCTCTACAGATTTTTCTCCCAACAGAATATTTCTCCATTTGCACAAGAATATTCTAAAGGAATTCCAAAGTATATTCTGAAAGAATAACCCAAAATCTAGTCCTCACCGTGTTAACAGATATATCCACAGTTTTCCTGTCCCCATTCCACATGTTTCAGCAGCTCAGGCATCCAGCCCCAGTATTTTTCATATTTACTTAGACGATAAAGATTACTATTCCAGTAACTGCCAGCAACAGATCAGCTCAACACTGCAGCAGTGGTCTGAGCAGTCATGAAAAAGGGGCTCAAAGTTTTAACACTCACATTCTGAATACTAATAAGAACATATACAACTCCTGTACAAACAGAAGCATTTCACCAGATTTTCTTCTGTGTCTCTGCAGCCATCAGAAGAACAAATATACACATTCTATACTGCACACTAATGGAAATTAATGGAACAAAACTATAGTAAAAGTGCCTCTTATCTGTTATCTGAAAAAAAAAAAAAAAAGACAACACATCATTCATTAAATAGTTACAAAATATTTTAAAATTACCAACCACTCAGGAGAACAACTTTTTAAAATGCCATTATATAAAAACAGTGACATTTACATTGTGGAATGTATCAAACAAATAACAAAGAATCGTAAGTAGTGCTCATCTGTTACATGATTCTCTACCTATATACACATAATAGTAACAAAACAGACCACTGCCCTGTGCTCAACCCCCATATTGCTCCTTTTAAAGTTTCAGGTTTTACCAGTGTAGACATATTCCAACTGCATCCCTTATCAGCTTCCAGCAATTTAAATTACGTCATTAAAACCCAAATAATGTTAATAGCAATTTTTCAGACAGTCTCGAGTTGACAAAAGGTTTTCAATATCTTAGAACCGCTAATATATAGCTAGAACCACTATAGCTAGTATTTTCATTAACAGTACATTTAACAGTAAAAATGTTTTCCTGACTCCTGCTGAGGCATTTTACCCGTTTTAAAACCCCAATTCTGCAATGTGATTTATGGTGTAAGAAACCACCAGACAGCCTGTTTGTTGGGTTGCTGGTGATGCAAGAAAGAAAACATGAGGAGGAAACAAGGTGGAAGCAGAGGACAGACAGGAAGAAGACAGGACCAGGGGAGTCTGATATCTGAGAGAACCAAGCACTGCAATCCCAAGAGCTCTCCGTGCATGTGTGACACCTTTCTACAGATGACTCAAAAAAAGTTGATAATACTTCAAACTTAAATGTGAGACTTCAGAACTACTAACAAGAGCCCATACTCAAGAATAGCATTTTTTCAGGTCTGACAAACAACGAGGCAGAGAGAAGGGACAGGACAGTCAAAAGGCAGAAAAAGAGGGGAAGGATGCCAAACACAGAAGCTGCTGAAGACGATGCTGTCAGTTAAACCATACGCAACTTGTTTATTGCTGTACCTTACACAGCAAGAGATACATATTCTCTCCAATTTAAAACTGGACAGAATTTAAACACAAAATTTCTACTGTGTCATGTATTCAATAATAAAAAATTTAACATTTACATACAGATATTGTTCTGTTCTACCACACCTCCTATGAGATGCTGAGCAGTAGCTGTCAGCACATTGTTGAGATGGACTAAATCTAAACAAATTATTGAGCAGCCCTATCCCAGTACCTCATAATCACAAAGAATGTTATAGTTACTGCCTGATATTACTTTTACACGATAACAAAACCTCAAACCCAAACAACCTAAACAAACAAACCAACCAAATCCCAACAAAGAAAAACCCACAAAGAAACAAATCAAACAATAATCACAGAAAATTCAAGGGGATATAAGGGTTTCAGATAAGAACTGGAATTTATAAGGTACATGTACAGCACATGAAGCTGAGAAAAACCTTTGGCTCTCATCAAATACAAACTTCAAGAGCCTTAAGAAGTTTATCATTACCTTCAGTAACTCAGCTCTGCTCAGTAACATTAAGCAAGAAACTCCACTGATGTGCAAAATAACAGACAAGAAACAGGCTAAAAAAGGGTAACAAAGAAAAAAGATTATTATAAAGACTACATCCCATAGCTTTACTAGAACTAAGTCACCTGCTCCAATCTTGCATGAAACAAACATTGAGCTCTGGATTTCACAACATGCTAACATATTCCCTAATCATGTCAAGAATCTCCCAGAAAAGAAGATCAAAAGTAGCATTTATTTGTTGTTTTTAGCAAGACACGGATACTGCCTATAAGCCAAGCACGACTCTCAGACTGCCACATGAAAATACATAATCTATGCAAATGACAACTGTGAACATATTAAGTTCCTTCTGTCTGTGGGAGTACTGCAGATATTTTCTACAATGTTCCAGAAGCATTACTATGTAGTAGTTTATGCATTACTCCACTAGAAAAGTTAGAGCAGTTCCCATTCCAAAAGAGACTATCCACCTTTCAGTTTCACTGTACTGAAACCTGAAAAAACCTTCTTAAGAATAAAAGGAGTCTTCCTTGCCAGGGAAGTGCCTGCATTGGGTTTACCTGGTAGGGTTTTGGCGGTGAGTGAGTGGGCTGGAGAGGTGGCATCTGTGAGAGACACCAGCAGCAGTCCCTGTGTCAGACAGAGCCAGTTCCAGTCAGCTCCAAGATGGACCTGCTGCTGCCCAAAGCTGAGCCTCTCAGCCCTGCTGGTGGTGCCTCTGCCATAAGGTATTTAGGAAAGGGTAAAGAGCACTGCAGAGCAGCTGAGAGGGATGAGAACAACTGAGAGAAACAACTCTGCAGACCCCAAAGACATTCAGAAAGGACATGCAGGAAGTGCTTCAGGCACTTAGAGATTCCCCAACAGCCCACTGTAAAGCAGGCTGTGCCCCTGTAGGCCCATGGAGGTCCACAGTGGAGCACAGATCCACCTGCAGCCCACAGGGAACCCCACACTGGAGCAGGCAGATGTACCATGAAGGAAGATGTAGCCCACAGAGACTCTGTGCTGGAGCACTTGGCAGGAGCTGTGGCCCATGGAGAAGGCACATGGACAGGAACGCTGTTAGAGGCTGGAGCCCTGTTTTACTTAGGGGATCCTATTCAGTGCTCAAGTGGTTCTTTATGGATGAATAAATTAATGTATTAGAAAAGTTACGTAAAAAATGTGTCATTGTATAGTAAAAAATCATAGACTGGTTTGGGTTCAAAGAGACCCTAAAGATCAAACCCCTGCCATGGGCAGGGAACCCTCCACTAGACCAAATTGCTCCGATCTTGATCCAACCTGGCCTTAAAGATATCCAGGGATGGAGCATCCACTTCTCTGGATAACCCATGCCAGTGCCTCATCACTCGCTCAGTAAAGATTTTCTGCATAATATTTAATCTAAATCTCTCCTTCTTAATCCTAAAAGTCATTCCCCCTGGTCCTATCACTACAGGCCTTTGTAAATAGTCCCCCTCCAGCTTTGTTGTAGCCAGTCTCTCTTTAGTTATTGGACGGTGCTTATAGAAGGCTACTAAATTTGTCAAATTTGCCTTAGCGAACTCACACTGGCTGTCATCCATCACCTTCTCATTTTCCAAGTGCCCCAGGAAGATCTGCTCCGTGATTCTGCTTAGTAAGCACCTTGTGGCCAATGAATGTGTTTTCTGGGGAAAACATCTACTGCACTGTTACTCACACTCCATCTCCAGCAGTAATGTATATGTGCAGATGCTTTTACCCACACACTTTTCACCTTGGTGGTTAGGACACATTTCCGATTAACAGAAAACAGGGAGTTGAAACCTCTTATACAGGACAGAACAGAGATAGTATTTGTCCTGTTCCATTCAACTGTTCTAACCACTAGGCCATAATACCACAATCCAACTTCACTTTCTCCATCCACCGCTAAGTGGGTTTTTTTCAGGTTTTTTTTTTTGTTTTGTTTCGCTGTTGGTTTCTTTCTTTTTTTTTTAAGGTGGCCTCTGGATTGGTTTTTACAGGAGAGGGCTTGCTGATCAGGATTCCAAGCAGAAGACAGGTCCTTAGTCTGCCAAATCTTACCAATGAGCACTTCCAAGCACCCACTCTCAAGCATCAGGAATCCAGAAATACCCGCCTTACTGGCAGCTCCTACTGGAAACAACTCTGCTCAATGTTACTTACAGGAGTACCTAACATTTTGCAAAATTCCGTACAGCTAGGCTAGCTAACAAGCTTCAGTTGCCTAAATCTTTTTCTGAGGACCCTTATTACTTTCCAAGAATAATGGATCTTTGTACCAAAGTAACATGCAGTCTGATCCTCTGTATTACAGTATCTTAGGGAACAGAAAACTGAGAAGAGTTGTGCCATGCCATGGAAGCCAGGAGTCTATTAAAAGGCCAGCTCTGCAGCAAGGAAATACATGCCTTCTAGGTTTTTGAAGAATAAGATTTCTAGTCTTGAAGCACAACTGTTTCAGTTTTCAAACAGTAATTACTTGGCTGATTTCCTCATGTCTGCCTTCTCTCCCAGTAATTATATAGTTAGTTAGGCAAAGTATTTCCAGGAATTTTGAATTACCAAACCTAAAGCAAAATAACTTTTCAATGGATCCTTTCCTGACCAAATTCTTTGCTTGCAGAACTTATTTTTCCCTATGAGTTCACCAGCAGAAGAGTGACTTTTCAGCACATGTAAAACTCTGAGTTTTATCTCCAAATACTGCAGTGTCACAGGCATATTTCAACTCTCTGGTTGAAACTGAAACATAAACTATTACTATCCTTTAACAGAAGTGTTAAAACAGCCTTAGAAGTCTAGAAAATGCCATCTGGTAAATATCATTCTCTACCTTCCAGACAGAAAGGCAGTGTTATTTTAAACTGGCAAACTACACAAACTGACATCTGGCATGTGTTTTAAGTGCCTCCTGCACAGCCACAGAATAGATAACCTTCACATTCATTAACCTCCAAGTTCCTTTCTATGTCAAACTCTGTCAAACACATTGCATAAAGTCATTTATATTTGCGACAAGTTTGAAGCCAGGAAGGCTGGCTTCCAAAATTTTAAAGATCCCACTCATACATGTCAAAACAGCTTCTCCAGATTCTCACAAAGAATTTTAATTCAACTTTGTAGAGACGAGAGGTTTTGCGAAAAAAATCTGTTCATTTGGCTCAGCCTCTGGAGGCCTGATCTGTTCTAACCACAGCTGCCAGAAGGGTGAAACTTTCTTCCATAGAAAGAATCAGACAACCAAGACAAGCCAATCGGTATAAAAATTCGAATTTCTCACATATTGAACCGTAAGAGGCATATTCCATCATCATATACCACAAAAAAAGTTTTACAGAGCAAGAACAGTTTTGTTACTGATTGAAACAAATCTTGTTCACCAAAACAAAGATAGATTCAATAGGAATTTTGATACTCCAAGGAAAAATACAACAAGCTCGACTTGTTACTTAGAGTACAAAGATGATACAGAACGCATGCAGAGAAGATGGAAAGATACAGGCTAAACAGATAAAGGGAAACGGCACTTAAAAAGACAGATATAACAACGCAGAAACGCTGTTACAAACAGCTGTAAAGGGTACGCCAGTTAGAAGTAGCTTGTATGAGAAAGAAAACTACTAATTTCCTTGTGGTTATGATACTCATCTCCCCCAATCTTCCTGCTTCTGGCTAACTACAGCCAACTACTATAGGGAAACAATAGAAATGCCAAATCCTCACAATTTTCAAAGCTAATCAATACTCTGTAAAGCTCCCACGTTCTGGAAAACACCACGAAAACAAAGATAAATGTTACACAGGATACGCAGTCTATACATCTTTCTCATCTCTGCTCCTGACATGTAATCAATTCTCAGCTTTGGAGCTGTTGCTGCTTTCCGCCCCCCCTGTTTTGACTACAGACAGCAATCTCCCTTGCTCCAACTTATTTTATCATCAATTTCTGGAATGTTAACAGCGTGCTCCGAACGCAGAGCTCCAAGCTCACCATCCCCGTTTAGGCACACACCACCTTTCACCCCGCGTCCATCTGTGCCAAAGCGCTTCACCTGACACTGACAGCACTGCACGCTGCAACCCCACACACCCTGTGCGCGGCACCGCTGCTGCTTCAGCGAAACCCTGCCCGACAGCAGAACGACCCAGAGACAAAGCGTTGGCCGCGCACATGGGCCGTGCCTGCCGCAGCAGCCATGGGCGTGCCCGAGGAACAGGCGGGGGAGCCCGCGGGGCTCTGCCCACCCCGCGCTCCGGGGCCGGGGCCGATGCCCGCCGCGCCTCCTGCGCTGCCCGCTCACCGCGACACCCCTTCTCACGGGAACTCCCGCTCGCCTCAGCCAACGCGCTGCCTACCCGCGTTCCGGCCGCGCCAGGAATGGGAAGGAGGGAAAGGCAGGAGTGGAAGGAGGGAGCGGCCGCCTCACCTGCCCGCGGCGGCCCCGCAGTCCCCCCAGGAGGCGGTGCCGCCGGTGCCCCGCCCCCTCCCCCTCCCCCTCCCTCCCTCCACTTCCGGGGGCGCCACAAAAGTCTCGGGGCGCCGCCGGAGCCATCGCTGCGGTTGGTCTGGCCAGGAAGTGGTGGCCCCCGCGACGGGCCTTGCCAGTACCTCTGCCGGAGCAGGTGCGTGCCCGCGGCACGGCGGCTGATCACGGCTGCGCCCGCCCAGCCGAGAGGGCGGCGGGGGGCGGTGGCGGGAAGCAAAAAGGTCGCGTCGGCGTCGCTTCGTGCATGCGCGGGGCTCGGCCGTGCTAGGCCATGGGGACGGTCACTCGCGCCGCCGCTCCCGGTATGCCGTGCGCGGGCGCGATGCATGCTGGGGTGCGTAGTGCCATGGGCGGGAGGGAGGATGCGGAGGCGCCTACCCGAGAGGAATCACTGCTGGGAATTGTGGATGGCGGCTGACGCTACTGCGGGCGGCAGGACGCGGCTTCGCGTGCCTCATAGGCGCCCGCCCCAGCCCTCTTCCACTCTTGCAGAACCAGGGAGGGATGTAGGCTAGTCTGTCAGTCTGATCTACACGTTTTTGGAAGCACCTTGGTTAGAAAAGCGGTATTTTGAAGCTGTGTGCTGGAGACAGCCTGTAAGGGAGCTGGAGGGGGACTTCTTACATGAACATGTACCGATAGGACAAGGAGGAATGAATTCAAAGAAAGAGGGCAAGTTTAGATCAGATATTAGGAAAAAATTCTTTACTGAGAGGATGGTGAGGCACTGGAACAGGTTGCCGAGAAAAACTGTGGCTGTCCCATCCCTGAAGTATTGGAGCCGAAGTGGGTTTGGGGCTCTGAGGAACCTGGTCTAGTGGAAGGTGTCCCTGACCATGGCAGTGGTTTGGAAGTTGACGATCTTTAAAGTCCGTCCCAACCCGAACCATTCTGTGACTGTGATTCAGGGCTCCACAGGCAGTTCCTGTTTCTTGTAGGAACTGTAGCCAGAGGTAGGGGAATTGGTCAAAAGCTGGACTAAAAGAATAGTTTTGCAGTTATGATTGTGTTTGTGTGTAGGAGAAAATGGGCTTTAAAGGATGAAATAGCTAAGTGTTAGCAGGTGTGACTGTTTTGGCTAAGCCACTAAAGCCAAAAGACCTCTGGTTATATGGAAGTTTCATTTTCTTTGCTAAAACACTTTATCGTGTATACTTCTCAAGCTTCAAAGGTACTAAAAAATGGATTGCTAATTTTATGTCTTTGATTTTTACACTACCAGATGCATTATGACTATTGACAGACATAGCACATGAATTATCTGAATAAATAAGAAAACCAGAAGATTTTATAAATTGTTCTTTTCAGGGCTGTTTTGTTTGGCATTTTTTAGGAGTAGGCCAAACAAAGTAAATTAGGTAGTGGGGGAAAGGAAGGAATTAGGAAGGAAGCTCATATTAGGCAGCAATCCAGCAGGCTGTTGAAGCATGTAACAGTTTTCAGGATCAGGATCCTACTAAATTAATGTATGTGGGTGCTACATAGTGCATTCTTTCTTCACTGGCTTACCTAAGCTCTTCAAAACGCTTATAGCAGAAACTGCCATCGCAGGAATGTAGACAGCATATCTGCTTAGCTGAAGAGTATGCTGCGCTCCTGCTTGGAAGTATCTTGTTGCTGTGCAACTTCATTTTATTAAAATGGGCAATTTTGGGCTCCACAGAGAATATTTGCTGTTTCAGGCAAGGTTCAAAACTACTGGAGGAATAAAGATTGTTCTGTAACATCTTTTCTTCCCATGTGAAAATCTGTGCCAAGCCAAAAGAGTCCATCATCCCTGTGGTTAAGTGACAGGTCATACCTGGCTAGTTTCAACTTCAGGTAACTTTAACTGCAGGACTGGCCTTCAGGAAACCCTTGAGTAAAACTTGAATGTGTGCCCCTGGCAGATGGGATATTTTAATTGCCCATCACCAATGCTCTTTTACTGTCAGAAACACTAGTTAATTGACTTCTTTTAAACAACAGAAACATGAATTTACTTCATGGTAGCCTCACCTCCTTTTCTGCTGTTAGGTATCCAATTTACCAGCTCAGTAGGTTGGTTTAGCATGCACTGTCAGATGTAAATTTACAGGAAACTGCTGTGTCAGAACAGTCCTGTGTTCTGGCTCCTCTCCTTCCCTGTTCTGAAACACCCTCTTTCTTCACAGGTGGGATCGTGGTGTTGAAAAGTACATCTGTGTTAGTTCTCTCAGGTATGAAAATTTTACTCTAAAATACTAATGCTGTATGACAAGAGACTTGGCTTGTTTTGCAAACCAGCTCTAGGCTGTATAAAATGAAGTATTCAGTGAGGCAAAAGTCTTGTCACATTTTGAATGGGAAGTTCCTGGCATGCATTTGCCATTGCTAACAGCAGTGCTTAGCTCAGGGTGCAGGTTCCAAAAATAACACAGAGCATATTATTTTCTGGGAGGAAAGGATGAAATGAAAGCAGGCGTAATCACTCTGAAAAGCTCTTTATCTCCTTCCCACCATCAGCATAGTAAAGGTAGGTGAGAATATAAATCTATAAATTGGAAAATAGACATCTTGTCTTACACATTTTGTTTTCAAATAGCATCACCACATAATGACATTATGTGCATTCCAGAGTGACTGGATACTGTCACTTCCCCATAATTATAAGCCACTTAGCACGTATGACAGACAAACTAGTTACTCTTTTTAGCAGGCTGCATATTGTCACAGTCTGGCATTGGAACAGTGGCAGGAAAAGGAAGAAATTTACTTAATGCTGTGGATAACCAGCATTCACTATGAAATTATGACATGGCAGACCCCAAGCTTGATCCTGCTCCTGCAGACATCAACGAGAGCAGAATTAAACTGCTGTTTCGTCCATGCTGCTGGAATAGATTTGGAAAAAAAACCAAACCACTCAAATCATGTAGAGCCTGCATCAATAATCCTGCCTGTGAATATTTCGATTTTCATTATTACGTAATTATTTTGCTGCTATTCTTGCTAAACCCAAACATACTCTGTATCAGTGGCCCATTTTACTAATGACATTATTGCCTATTAATGCAATCAGGGAAGTCAGCCTGTGTCAAGGACTGAATTGTTACCTCGCATGCAGAGTCTGGTTTGGAATTTCAGAATCTAATTGTCAGATTAATTAGTGAAAAAAAAAATTCCATTGGTTTCTCTCTGGGAAGTTGTTTTTTTCCTATTTGCCTTTGTAGGTTTTCCTTAGCTAAGGTGGATCTTTGGACAATCTCCAGCACAACTGAATTTGAGGGGTACCCCAGAATGAGAAGAACAATTTCTTTCTCTCTGATCCCACTTCCTTCCTCTCTCCAATGAGGATAGTAGAAGTCTCCACTTTGTGGAAATTTTAAAATACAGTTTGACAAAACCAACTCTGCTTAGAACAAAATTAGTGTTTCAAGTAGTGCTCCCTGTTGCTAAAGTTGATGGTGGATGTGTATAGTAGATGGTGTAACCTCTTCTTAGAGGCTACATAACCAAGACTCCTCTGAGCTGCAAAGAAATCAGTAAAAACTTGAAGTTGTGCTTCTCTGGCAATTTATCTAATAAATTCTGTGCATTTTGTTCAGGTTGGCAATGGTTCGTAGTGGAAAAAGTGGTGGGCTCCATCTGAAGCAGATTGCCTACTACAAGCGAACAGGGGAATATCATCCCACGACATTATCAAGTGAAAGAAGTGGTATCAGGAGGGCTGCCAAAAAATTTGTTTTCAAGGGTAAAAATTTTCTGTCAAATTATGCCAAAAATAGATATTAAGGTGAAGATTTGCTAACATGAAAAAAAAAGTGAGATCTTGCTCTGCAGCATTCTGTGATTTTAATAAACGTTCTCTGTGAAACACATGCTCTGCAAATCCCTGGTTAATATGTAACAGGATGTTTGTAGAAATGGAAGCTCAGTCTGCTTTAGTCCATTCCAGGGCAAGTTTATTTATCTATGTAAAAGCCAAACGTTTTTTTATATACTGTAGAGATATGTAGTCACTGCAATCCATAATTGAAAGGATTACAGAAAGGGAAATAGATGCAGCTAGAGACAAGGAATGCTCCATCCAGTCTGTGGGATGGCTGGACAGAAGTGCAAGAACAACTTTGCCATCAGTTACCTGAGAGCCTTCAGGCCCTTCCCGACTTTATTGCATCCCTGGGAGATATATGAGCCTTTATGAGCCTTTGTAGTCTGCTGTGCTGTCTCAATCCTATCAAAACTGCCAATTTTGTGTAGAGAGAGGGCAGGGAGGAGTTAAATCTATGACTATCAGTGTCAGGCTGCTGGCAGGCACCCAACAGCTTCACAAACAACAGGCTCAACACTCCTACCTCCCCTTTCCAACCCCAGTGTTAGTTTGTGTTTCAGTCAGACTTCCTGTGGGAATGCTGTTTGCATTCTGACTTGCCCTTGTAACTCCTTGTGTCCAGATTAAGAAACATGGCTGGACTAATGGCTCTTCAGAGGACATAACTGAAATGTTTGTAAACAAAAAGCTATGTTTACACCAAAGTGAACTGATTGTACTAAATTCTATTCTGAGTCATGCTCAGTAGTTTAGTAAACTAAACAGAAGACAAAGCACTTTCTTATAATTTGCTGGTACTTCTTTCAGAAAACAAGTTGTTCTATGTTGGAAAAGACAGAAAACAAATGCGCCTCGTAATTGTTTCAGATGAAGAGAAGAAAAAGGTCCTCGAGAAATGCCACAAAAATGCTGCTGGCACTCATCATGGTATATCAAGGACACTGACTTTAGTGGAGTCTAATTACTACTGGACCTCTGTAACAAATGATGTCAAGAAGTGGGTATGGCCTCATAGCTACAGGATACTTTATGTAGTCTGTTGCAAGTGTTTGGTAATCCTGTGAACTTTGGTACAGCAAGTACGTGGGCTGTTTCATGAGGAGGCATTGTGAGCTTGCAATCACACTGCAGTCACCTTGGCAGTGCATGGTGTTTCTTTTTTACTACTTTTTGCTCTTTTACTACTGGCTTGCACACCACTATGCTGTGGTGGGGAGCCATAATCTCTTTGGTAGGCAGGGCACATCCGGTCCCTGAGAGACATTTCTCATGCAAGGACTCTAGCATATGTTTGTTAGGGTGCAATGTGCCATCACAAGGATATGTGACCAGAGTATCTGCTGGCAGCTAAGAATATGAAAATGGTGTCTCTGTTTTACAATTAGGTGTGTTCAGGAAATAGTTAAACACATCAAAGCTTGGGAAAGTCCCTTCTCCTTCACCCAAAGATAGAGGGACAGGAACCCCTAGCAGAATTTGATCCTTCAGGAAACTGTATGTAAATGCCTTTAAGGCCGAATTACTGTTGCTATCGGCTTGCTGCATCACCTGAGTACTTTCAGTTCATGTGCAGCTATTACATGAACTGAAAATGAGTCTGTCCTTTCAATTTGGACAAAGGTGCTGTGTCCCATAGATTAAGCTGTTATGCATGGAAGATTATGTATACTTCCACTGTTTTTCAGCCACAGCATACATAAATAAACCAAAAGGGGAATGATTTGGACTTTCTTTCATTCCCAGTTGCTTCCTACTTCCTTTATTATTTACAGATGGTAATGGATTTTAAAATTTGTCCTGTGAACTTGAAAGAGCACAGTGCTTTCAGAATGGAGAGAATTCAGCTGTGAGTTCTTTCACATGTCCCTCTTCTGGCCTTCAGTGTTGTTTGGTTTTAGTTTGGTTTTATGCTGTGTCTGAAAAATCTAAGGGTAAAAAATTGTAAGAAAGGTGATAAATTTGTTTTGCATTGCCTGGTCTGACCTGATTTACAGAGAAATAGTGGAGATCTTTGTTTTTGATGGTTGTCATCACCTCACCATCACTTTTTATTGATAACATCTCCCCTGATGTCTTCTCTAGGTGTATGCTTGCGAGCATTGCCATGCAGCAAAGAACACAGCCACCAGAGTGCCCAAAACACACCCTATCAAAGCAGAGGACCCATGGACAGCAGTCACTATAGAGCTAATGGGACCTTTCAATGTTACCAACAGAAGTCACAAATACATCATAATTATGACAGATTTGTTTACAAGATGGACTGTTATCTTACCACTACGTGACACTTCAGCAGCTGAAATTGCTAAGGCAATCATAAATGTGTTTTTCTTATATGGGCCACCTCAAAAGATGCCTATTGATCAAGGAAAGGAGCTTGTTTATCAGGTAACTATTTACATGGCTGGTTAATCTCCTTTTTTTTTTTTTGGTTTTTTCTCGTCAAGAAAAAATACATTTTTCCCTTATATTAGATTTGACTTTTAGATTGTTTTTGAGAAAGACTTTAGTGTTTTTTTTCTTTAATTGAGAAAGTAAGTAAGTTAGCACATACAAAAAATGTCAAACCAATTATTTGCAATTGTAATGCTATGCAATGTTTCCCATGGCTTTATTCTTTGTAAAAAGAACAAAGTAAAATTATTTCCTGGCAGTCATAGTGCAGGTTTTGTCACTCACTTGAACTGGCATAAATTTGCACACTGCAGTCTGCTGTATATCATTCATCTATATTGCCCAGTATAGCAATAGCTAAGGATATTTTTGACATTGGCTTACAGTGATTATGAAGCACTTATCACACTTTGTTCCTCTCAGAGATGATGAAGTCATCAGACTGTGATATGTAGGTAATGACAGATTAAGTGGCAAAAATGTGGTTAGGAACCATCAATCACTGGCTCCTAAGCCGTACTTAACTCCTTTAGCTCTCATTCACAGTCCTGATGTGTTTTGTGCCAATATGTATGCAAGACTTTGCCCAGTCACCATCATATCAACAAAAGGGGTGGAAAACTGAGGTTTTTTACTTAAAATGGGATACAGAACAGGGGAAATGTTCACTAATTGTGTTCTTCTTCTTTTGAAGATAAATGAAGAACTGTTTGCACTGTTTGGAATGAAACAAATTGTATTGTCTTATCCTCAGACAGATGATGTAAATGAAAGGATGTCCAAGACAATCAAAAGTTTCCTTGACAAGTATTGCATTGACCATCCAAATGACTGGGATGAACATTTGTCTGCTATAGCCTATGCTTTCAATTTGACAAATTTGGTATGTGAAAGTTCTTCTTCTTTTGATTGAAGTCTTCCAAAATGTCTGCAAAGCTGTATGCTAAATTTGCTTGCTTTTGGTCCCTATTTAAATAGGAGCCAGATCAAAACACCCCATATTTCCAAATGTTCAACCGTAACCCACGCATTGTTGAGCCCATGAATATATGTGTGGAAGGACAATACAGTATTTTTGCCAAAATATTTGAAGCAACTAAAAAAGTCAGTCAAGCACTGGAAGAAGAGAAGACCTCAGATTGCCAGGTAAATGTTATGTATTTGAATTTTACTAGTAAGAAGACTGAAGAGAAAAATGGAAAGGTCTGAGGCATAAAGTATAACTAACCTTTTAAAATAATGTGGGGGTTTGAGTGCTGCTTTTTAGTTTGTTTGCCTTCCCCTGTGATCCCTTCATTTCAGTGTAACACATCTCGTATGTATTTGGAGGGAGTAACCTTGAAAGAGACCTATTTTCAGAAGTTTGCTATGTCTGACTTAGAGGGCAGAATAGAGAAGTTGAAAACTATTTCCTGTGGACTGGTGATTTATGGAGATAAAAATAAATTTCTTCATCACTCTTCAGTCCCACATAATTACAAACTGCACACATCCAGAACCACTCAATGTCATGCTTAAGCGCTGTTAACTAATGCTACAAAAATGCATGATTAACTTTCGGAAAAAAAAAGTAATTTACATGTATCTTTCTGCAGGCAGATAAAAAAACTTCAGATGAACAAAAAATAAGAACCAAAATCACAGTCAAAAGGAAGGCAAAACAATTAAATACCCTTCAACTTAAAGTTGGTCATGAAGTTCTCAGGCAAAGAAAAAACTGGTGGAAAGATGGTCGTTTCCAGTCAGAATGGATTGGTCCTTGTGTCATAGATTACATCACAGAAAACGGCTGTGCAATATTAAGAGATTCCACAGGATCTAGGCTGAAAAGGCCCATCAAGATGTCTCATCTCAAGCCATACATAAGAGGGTCCAGTGAAAAAGGTGTATATAATTTTTTTAAAATTTGTATTTTTTTATTTGTAAAAAAAGTTGGGTGTTTTGGTTTTTTAACTTCTCTGTTGTGGTGTAAGATTATTAGAATGAAAAAGTATCATTCACTCACTCGTAGGAGTTATATTAGCACACACAGTAATGTAATGGCTGTACTTTTCAGTAAGGAGAACAGTGAGTGTGAGTGACGTCAAACTATGCAGAGCATGGAATAGAGCTCGTGAATAATGATTAAAGTCTTTAAAAATAGCCTCTGTTAAAGTTGCTTCTAATCACTGGCTTGGCTCTATTCATGCTGACTGATAGAAATATAAAAACATGCTAAAAGTATAAGCAGGCTGAACTGTGTTCAAGGAGCATTTTTTGACTGTGCTTCTGTTTTGGTGTAGGCAGGATTCACATTAATTTTGCTTGTGCAATGAAAACGTTTTCTTTTTTACAGCATCGGAGTGTCTTCTAAAGCCTTAAAATAGGAAGACTACATCAGAGAACTGATTTTGGAATAGTTTATTTTAAATTGTCCTATTGAAGAAGTCAGTGTTTCTTTTACCAGAGCAAATAAAATTGTCATGCTCTGCAGTAGGATGGCTAGAAATTCCCAAAGATTTGGATAACCAACTTCTCCTCTTGGTCTTACATATTCAGCATGTCCTTTTGCAAATCAAAGGGTGGCAGCTGTTTCTTTTCTGCTCATGCTGTCTTTGAGTCACCAGACACATTTTTTAATTAAATACTTGGTGTACAGAAGACTTCTGTCACAGAACAAGCTGCTTTTTACTTCAGAGTTCTTGAAGAGCAGAACAATTCTCACACTATTGGCACATGTGGTCAAGCTTTGGTTCTTGCAAATATATAAACTAAATTGAGATGGTAATTTCTTCAATCACCTCTTAAAGCTGAGAGATTTGCAAAGCTGAAACTAATTCTGGAATTCTATGTAACAAGCTGAAATATTTATGTATGTTGTCAGTTACGGATTTCATAACTAAGATACTGATTTCATGTCATGTCACGAGGCCGCTACTTTTTTTGGACGATCACTCTGTGCCTTCTGGTTCCTCATTAAATTGCTGATGCACGAGGAGGAAGTCACTTGCATATCAAGCATATAGATAATGTACAGCTATTACGATAACTTTGGTAAATTGTGTCACTATAAAAAATTGAAAGTAGTTGTCTTTGTAGTATTAGAACCTAATATGTTTACCACTGAATACTGCAGAAGCAGTGTGTAAATGTAGAATTCCCCTTTTCAGGAAGTGACTGTCTTTGTCTTGGCTGGGATAGATTTTTGGGGGGTTTTTTTGGTTTGTTGGTCTTTTTGTTGTTGGGGTTTCTTGAGGGGGGGTTGGGACTTTTTTGGGGTTTTTTGGGTTTTTTTTTTTGTTTGGGTTGGGTTTTTTTGTTTTGTTTTGTTTTTTTACTTACCTATTTCACTTACTTTTTAAACTTTTTATGGTTTAAGAAAGCCTGTTGTGTGTTGGATTAAGATTTCCCAGTGAGAGCGTGAAGAAACCACATTTGTCTGTGTGCATGCACAAAATGAAAGAATCTACATGTATATTTATTCAAGCTGTTAGGTCAGTAGGTGACTATGATAGACATCAAGCTAGTCATTGACTTAGCTAAGAAAAGCTCTAAATGTGGGTCATCACAAGGATTATTTTGTGGATGTAATGAGATGCCAAACATTTAATGCTCAGTGAAACTGGGAAATTCACATTATCAGTCTGCTGTCACTCTTGTCCTCTTGTCATTGTCCTCTTTTGGAAATTGTTTTCAAAAGTAAGTTACCACCTCACATACATTTTAACTATAGCTTCAGGGATCTGAACTAATGACTACTTTCCTTTTACAGACAACCATTACATTCTACAAGGTGCAGTAGTTTTTGACCATGATTATATTGGCTTATTTGAAAGATCTGATAATTCAAGCCAACCAGACTCTGTTGCTGAAGGGGAAATAAATGCCTACAAAAGAGATGTCATGTCTGCTGTAGAGAGTCCACTTGCAGCCTGCAAAGACCAAGAATCAGCATATGGTAAACACGAGTCTGAGCTGAGAGAAGATCATTGCATCGAACCAAACACTGCAAAGCCAGAGCAGTGGCCTTCACCTTGTTGGAGCCTTCAGACCAAGACCGAGGATACTTAAGCGTAGTCTTCTATCACATTTCATTGCCAAGCAGTTTGGAACTACTGTGGCAAACTGAAAAAAAAGTAACAGCTCCAACTTCCTTAGCCCAATCCACTTTACTCCTTTATGAATCTAAGAGTGCTTCAGGTATCTACTGGTTCAATTCTCTGGGTGTTAAGAAAAAGCACTAGTAAAAGCACATATTCTGATCATGCATTTGAATTTCAGATTTTGTTGGTAGAATGGCAATGTGGCCATGCCTTACTGTTATCCTCAGGGCACAATGCATCATTTCACTGTAATGACCTTTTTCCATTTAACCCTTAGATGACTCATTCCTAATGTGCACTGTGAGATGAATTTAACCTAAGCAAGTTGGTGTAAATTTTCCCTCCACTACAGAGAAGCTCAAGTCTTCCTTTTGCTGTTACATAACAGCTTTCTATTCTTTCTGGGAAGCTGCAGCCTCTGACTTCTACAACTTTTACTTTCTAGTCTGATCCATTTAAGATCTCACAAAACAATAAAACTGCCAAAGTCAAATACATGTAGTGTTCTGTGCATGAAACAATGAGGGCTTCAGCTGTTCACTGCTCATCCAAAGTCTGCTAGAGTAGGCAGTTTTAGTATTTCAGGCATGTGGAAAAAAATCTTCAGACCATTTAATATTCATTTGTGCTTTTTCTGCAAACATGTGGTTCTCCATCACAGTTACTTCTTCATTGAGCCTGTGCATGGGAGATTTTCCATGGACAGTGGGCTATGAAAGATGAAGTACTGGTATTAACTTATTCACTGATTTCCTTAAGTAAGTTGTTACTAGTCTGGACTTCCTGCTGAGAAGACTGTTTCTCAAAGTCAGCAGCACAGGAATTTTTTTCGTGTGGAAAACTGATGAGTGCAAGTCAGTTCTTTTTTTTTTTTTTTAATAGGGAATTGATATGAAGATGAAGAAAACTAGCAGAAAACTGAGTTGAGCAATTCAGCAACTTCGGGATGATGCTGTGGAAGACTTGCTTATCTTGCTCTCTCAGTGTGTGTGTTCCCTCTCTGCTCCTGAATATCATGTGGCTTATAACACAGGTGGAGGAAAGTACCATTTATTAAGAGTTTACAGTTAATTTTAGGCAATTAGATGTGGTTGTCAAGGATGATTAGGTACCCACCTCATACAGAAATTCACATGTACAATACAGTATGACTTTGGTATCATGGGATGCATCTGTGTGAGAAAAGAGCTCAGCACCATGACAGAATCCTATCTTAAACTTCAAATGGAAAATAATTAATATTCAAACTATTTTGTGTCTTCTGAAAATGCAGTTCTGCAGATACAGCTTTTCTCCATCAAGACTGCTTCAGAAAGAGTCTTTCTGAAATACACTGTTGGTGCACACATGGAATAAATATTTATTTTTATATATCATGCTTTTGAAGAAAATGTTAGTGTAAGGGAGAGTGAGGCATTGTTTGTAAGACTCATTTCTGCTTTGGGAGCGGCAAGAGAGAACCAGCCTCTCTTATTTTTTTCTTACTCCAAGTGATCAGTTCCTGAATTGTGCACAGTACAGCAGAGCTATTTTCTGAGACAGCTCTGAGGTTACGCAAGTGCTGTGGAGTTGTTAGAGCTACACTGAGGAGAAAGAAAATACAGCAGTGAGAGAGGAATGGGGAAAACACAGAAACATTAAACGTACTGCGTACATTTAACATACTGCTGATCGTTCAAGGCTTCTTGGCAATTTTGATCTACTGTATTAACAAGCAGGCAGCAGTGCTTATCAGTGCACTGAAATGTGGCCTACTCTGCATGGGGCAGGTTCATTGAAATAAAATACAGGGTTTTCAAACTACTGACATGAGGAACAGTCACTGGAAACTGGAAAAAAACCCCACCAGACACTGTTTTTGATTAGAAGGCCAAAACCGACACAAGGAAGCAAGATTTAGCAGTCTTGAAGAAATGGGTACTACACTCTTCTGCACCTATTAGAAGACCTGCTGGCCTGCTGTTTATATCTTGGTGACCAAACTATGTAATTTGGAATGAAAAGCAGTACACAAAAAGCTTTAATTTGAAGAGGAAGGCTCTTTCAGATAGAAGTAACCAGACCGTAAACTGAATTTTAAAACATTTGGTTTTGGAGCAGTTAATCCTGAGAGATGTATTCCCTGGTCAGTTCTCCTTTCAGCTTGTATGTAGGTGAAGGGATCTGCAGCAACCTTGCTGGACTGGTAGCAGAAGCAGGTGTGCCAATAAACAATAAATGTTGTAGGAAATACAGCATGTCTCCACTGCCAGGCAGTGCTGCTCTGCTACAGTTTGCTAATGCAGTGATGAGCAGATCACTTCGATACAACTTTCTATAGTTCTGTATTTCCACACACAACTCATTACTCACATGGGAGAGCCCTTTTTTGGGTGTCTGAGAAGCGTCTCAAAACTCATCAGCAGAGCTGGAGCATTCAGAGCTGCAGCTGGTGGCAAGAATTTGTGCCTTGAACACGTAAAGTGATTTTTGAGTAAGTGGGTTAAAAGGGAATAAATCAGATTTCACAAATTCAGTACCTAAAATTAGTTGATTATTTCGGGCCATTGATGCCTTTAATCTCCTTTAGGCTTCACTTCCCCCTTCTGTACAGGGCAAGACCATATCAGATTCCAGACAAACTGCAAAAAATACTCATTAGTCTTCAAAAAGCTGGCAGACATCGTGATAAAAGCCCTTAAGAAAACGAGTTCTGTGTTTTTTGCAGTGTTTCAGCGATATGCAGTAAATAGTACCTGCGCTTCCCCACCAGATTGGTTCTGAGTCTTCACAGTCAGAAACATCATCTGTCACTCCCACAGATTAAAGACGAAGAAGAAGGAAAGCAGAGCGCATAGTCAGGGTGTTATACCAGCAAACAGTTTTTTCAGTCTTAGCTTTCACGTGTTCGTCTCCATAGGGAGACGTTCGGGATTTGTGTTGGAGCGTCGGTCGCACGGTGGCAGCCTGGACCCGCGGGAGCCGCCGCCCGCGGGGTGCGCAGGGCTCGCAGGAGCTACTGCCCATCCTGCCCTTCCGAGCATTTCTTTCCGAAACGACGTTCGCAGCAGAATTGTCGGTAATTTTCACATCGAATTGTCGATAATTACGGGAGCATGAATACATTTCCGAGAGCAACATGACCCGCATTGTCTGAGGGCTGCGTGACTGACCTGTCATGTGAGCCAGAGTACAAAAATACTCTGCTTGTCCTTTAGGTGGTTTTATACCACAGCTGCCAACTGTGGTAAACTTTCAGTACAGCTTTACACCTTCCAAAGAACTGGGCACATTTCAGTACTCGTGGCACCTTGGTTGCTGTGAGCAGGATCTCACAGGCAAGTGCCTGGAATAAGGCCGTGCCTGCACTTCCTTGTTTGTGGCACAGTGTGTGTGAACAGAGAGCCCACCTGAGGAAACATGGCAGGATTGTGGGATTCAGTCCTTTTTCCTGCAGGTAGTTTTCTCTTAAGCAGCAGTTTTAGGATGTGTCATGGCTGAAGGAAGCAGTAACAAACAGAGGGGAGAAGGTATTCAGAGCACTGAGGATTGCAGTGGCCAGGGCAGGGTTCTGCCCTGAAACCCTAAATAATAAGTAGCACCAACTTTAGCCTCTTATGGCAGTTGCCTGATCTGCATTCTGAAAAAAAATCTTCAATTCTAATTAAAGAGAGAAGAAGATTGAGGTTTCTCATATGTCTCAGAAAAATAAATGTAGTCTGTATCTAATAATTTCCCTGGTTTGCTGAATTGTTACCACTGACTGTTTTCTAGGAAAAAAAATTACTCCACTGCATCTTTAAACCAGTGCTTTGGCACAGTGCCCTAGAAGAATACTGCCCATACATCATGTGTATATTTTCTAAAAAGCTGTACAGTGAAATCAGATAGAGCTTCACTCACAGGATGTCATGCTTCACATGCAACTCATTAATAAACATGAGTGGAATGGAGATAAAGAAAGAAACTGTAAAATAAAGTGCCTTCATGACCTGTAGTATTTAGGAAAATCTAGTGCAGCTTCCAGAGTGACTACTATGCAGTATCTCTCCAAATATGTGTCTAACAATGCCAGCTGAATGTTCTTTTAGGTTTTTTTAGCCCCTATGTCCAGAAACCTTGATCAAGAAGTTTGCAGGTTTTGCTTGGATAAGTAGCTATCCCTGTAGATTTTAAATCCTCCTCTACACTGTCAGCTCCCTTCTTTTCTTCTGCCAGTAATGCTTAGCTATACAGACAAATCTAATTTTTTCACCATTATTGGAGAAGAGCCTAAAGAGCAGTTACAGTGTAAATTTTACTAACAAATTTTGCTAATTCACGTAAGAGAAAAAAATCTCTTCACATTTAAGAATTAAAAAAACCCCAGCACATAAAGGCAAATCAGGGTGCTAAAACTCTAGGGTTCACTAGCATCTGTTTTACATAGAAAATACAGTGGCTTAACTTCAGCTCTTAATTTTAATTGACTTGAATATTTGGTTCCGGTTTTCGGGTTTTCTACTAGTATAGTATATGAATCCACATAAAATGTGAACATGAATTTAATGACATAGTCTTTAAAATTTTAAAGTATGTCCTAATGTGCAACAAAGTAATTAAATAATAAAGTTGCTTTTGAATTGCCCAGCAGTGATGTTCCCCACAACTTCTACTGCTAATACATACAAAGTCTTTCAAACAAATTTCCACATGTGTATTTGAATGGCAAGCTAAAAATCACCAAGCCCCTTCTCTGTAGCATGACACACGCTTAATCCTAATCCATTGTAGCGTGACAGACATTACTGACCTAAAAATTCTGATAAAACTTAAATAAATCTGGTTTTGGCAAGGAAGAAGCTTTTGCAATTTACCACAATGATCTATAAATCCTCATTAATTCTACAGTGCACTGCTTGTTTAGAAAACTACTTAATCAAGATGCTTCCCAAGGAATCAATTTACACCTAATGATACTTGGTGGCAAGGACAGCTGCTTAATTTGGATTGTCATTTCAGTTAATTGGGACACCTTCAGGTGACGTGGGTGGCAACCTGTGTGCTACAGCTCAGTGCATCCTCCTCATGGCACCTTGCAGTTGCCCTAGTCTGCCCTCACTTACTGCAGGTTCACAACAAGGTGCCAAAAATTACCCGACGCCGCTTGCCAGTGGATCACAGCCACCTTCCCATAACTCTGAAGGACTTCTCATGGGTCAGACTATTTAAAACAGGGAGATGTTAATACAGTACAACCACAGGGAAAGGTGCTTAGCTCCTTGGTCAGCCTAATTTTAATGAAAATATTCAGCCCCTACAATAGCCAAGATTCTTCCTTCTTAAAAAGGTTTAAGAAAAGATTGATCAACAACACATGGAAGGTAGTGCTACATCTTTTAAATCTTAAAATGTGCGATTACATGTTGCTCATTAAAGCATAGTCTTATCTGGAACAACTGCTGAAAACTAATTTAAACATGCTCTCCAAAGCTTAGACTGAATAACCAGAATTCAACATTTAATACAATAAATAATATTAGCACATAGAACCTGTTAGGATGGAGGATGGCCTGGTGGCTTATTAGAATGAGAACGGTGATTCAGAAAGCTTGTGTCTTCCTTTTTACATGAATTTTCTATTGCAGTATGAAGTCTCTGGTACATTGTTTTCATAAGATGCAGCTTTAATAAGAGAAGAACATACAGTGCCTTCAAGCAGGTTCAGATGTTCCAATTTTGCCATTGCACCTGTACAAAATTAGAGCACAAAACCTGACGTGCTGAAATTTGATTGCTGCTGTAAAGTAGTTGGCTGCCTGTCCATGCAGTTATTAAAAATGACAGAATGGCTTGGGTTGGAAGTGACCTTAAAGATCACCTAATCCAACCCCTCTACCATGGGCATGGACACTTTCCACTGGACCAGGTTGCTCAGAGCTCCATCCAACCTGGCCTTGAACACTTCCAGGGATGGGGCATCTACAGCTTCTCTGGGGAACCTTGTGCCAGTGCCTCACCACACTCAGAATAAAGAATTTCTCTCTAATATCCAATCTAAATCTCCCTCTTTCGGTTTAAAACCTTTGCCCCCTTGTCCTATCACTACAGTCCTTGGTAAAAAAATTCTGTCTTTCTTATAAACCCACTTTAAGTACTCAAAGGCCAAAACGAGATCTTTGGGGAGTCTTCTCTTGTCCAGACTGAAAAACACCAACTTTCTCACAGTCTTCACAAAAGAGGTACTTCAGCCCTCTGATCATCTTTGTGGCCTTCTCTGTACCCACTCCAACAGATCCACATCTTCCTTATTTTGGGGACCCCAGGGCTGGATGCAGCACTGCAGGTGGGATCTCCTCAGAGCAGAGTGGAGAGGCAGAATCTGGTCCCTCATCTTGCTTCTCTTTAGGCAGCCCAGGATTATTGTAGAGACCAACATCTGAATTCCAGAGAGCTGAGATTATGACTAAAGCTCAATTAATCTATTTTAGCCTGTACTTGCAATGAAACAGTTTGGCTGATTCCCTCTCAACAAAGCATTATCTAGAATTGGAGATACAGCTCAAATAAAGGAAAGGACAAAGAAGGAAGAAGCATATTACTTCCACAGAACTCTGCTAATGGAAGCAGAGAACACCCAACATCACTTGGACATAAGGTGAGCTAACCAAGTGTTAGAAAAATATACCCTTATTGATTGCTTTTGAGAAAACCCTGTGATCTTTTAGAACTGATAGCATATACATCATCTATGGCAGCAGTGTCACCACAGCTTTCTTAACTGCTGTTACTGGAAACTTCCTGTAAACTACTGACTTAGCATTTTTGCAGACAGCTTCAGAGGATTCTTCCCAACTAACTGATTTCTTTTTATTCATATATGCGAGGATCAAGGTCACAGCCAAAAATAATACTGCCTGCTTTCAAAAGTGAGAAAGAAACACACTGTTTTCCTTGTAACATTAGGAAAACAAAAATTTGCAGCAGAGGAAGCAACTTAATAGTATGCATCAAATACATTTCACATGAAACTGTGCCTGTACTCCAGCATTTCAGATGACTATCCCGGAGATTTTGCTGTATGTGAGAAAAGAAACCAGCTTGTAACGGATTTTAAGTTTGGGGTTTTGGTTTTATTGTTTGTTTTTTTTCCCAGAAAAAGGGGATTTATAAAATCTTGCTGGGGGAAGAAATCTTACCTTTTTCTCCACTATTATTACCTTTATTCCCCCAGAAACCTTGCAAAACCACCACAAGGAGCTTAAAGCCTATTTTCCAATGTCAATGCCAGCAGTAGCCCATTACAACACCTGCAATGACGATAATGAAAACTTTCATAAAACCCTGTGGCAATTACAGCTGTGTACACTCTGCTCATAACAGCAGTTTTAAAAGGACATTAGTTATGCTCTGATCCTCAAACTGGACTGATTAGTCATAATGATGTTACACAATGATTCACACTCCAGATGACTCATACAGAGAGGGTAATTATCCAGCAGGACTTCCGTAAGTCTGCTGTTAAATGAGAGAGCTCATTACAGGACCAAGTGTTCCTGCTGTATGAATGAAAAAGGAAGTGTGGAGAAAAAAAGAAAATCAGTACTTCAAATCAGGTAGTATTAGATGCCTACCCTGACTAATTTGCATATTTAATTTGAGACACAGGTTTCCTCTTAGCTGTGACCATGTGTTTTATTAAGGAAATACCTTGCAGTTTCATTATACAAGTAAAATCCCTCTTTAGGTGTTTAAGGTTGACTTTGTACATGTATGCAGATTATAAGTCTTTTAAAAAAAACCAACCTTGTGGCATAGCAAAATATTTTTCCAGCTTCCATACAAAATAGCATTTTTTTTCTCTGCTGGTAGAACACATTAAAATTTTTACTGTATTAAGTGGCCCGTGTAACTTTTACAAAAGTTGTATATAAAAAAATGCAAGCAAAAATTCCAAAGTACACTCTGACAGCCAATGCTCTGCGAATACTTTATTACACAAATTACATTCAGCTTCTGAAAATAGTGTTCTAACAGTGATACCATCTAAAAATAAGACATTCCAGAAACACATCAAGTTAGGAAGAAGAAAAAAATTAAATAGAGACTTTTTTCTTTCCTTCAATGCAATATCATGTTAGTGATTTAAAAAAATAGAAGACTTAGCAGCTTCATTTTCTTGTGGCACTGTATATTCTCTGTACTGCAACAGGTTAAGGACATTGAAGAGGAAAGGCACAAAACAGAAATTGGCAACTGAATAATTACAGAAAAAATATTTTGATGAAGCAGATAGTAAGACTTATTTACAAGATCCCCATATTTGATGATGAAATACTACTGCTTTAAATCAGTCCTGCAATTAGAAGACTTTGCATTATTAAGATGTTCACATAAAAATCAACGGCACTGATATGGAATTTCCATACACTCCTCCACTTAAAAAACATAACTAAAACCAAACAAAAATTAAAGAAATCAGTGTACAGCCCCACACAGACTAGAACAGTTTACAATTAAATACACAAAATCTTAAACGTGCTTAAGGGAAAAGGAATCTGACATTCTGGGTTGAACTGTATGATGGAGAACTCAAAGGTTGGTTTCAGGATGACGAAGGTGCTGGTGGGAGTGGAGATGCTGAACACTCTTCCTCGGAATCAGTGCCATCATCTTCGTCTTTTTCTTGATCACTTCCTTCAGTGCTCAGCCGGTCAAACCCTTTTCGGCTGTAGCCTTTGTGACTTGCAAAGAAGTTCCCAAGGTTAATTCCACCACCGCCTTTCCCTGTGGAAAGGAAAGGATTTTCATAAGGTTTGCTTTAACTGCAAGGGGGAAATAAAAATCTATCTACTAATTAAACAGTATAGTGGTGATTATTTTAAGTGTCCTTCCAGAAACTGTTTTAAAAGATTCAGCACATGAGCCACAAAAGCTAGGTGTATATATTAGGAAAGAAGACCGAAATTCATCTTTGAAGTAGAAGTTTCAGACTATGCTTTTTTAGCGTCCATTATTTCATTAACTCCACACAGGTTACTGATGTTCCTACCCATTTGCCCTTAGTTTCAAAGTGCTTCATTTCATTCACCACATCCACAATAACTCATTATAGCTGCTGCTCTCCCACTGGTGTTGACTCATCCTCTTTAGTGGGCAGATAATGACAGATGAAAGTTGTTGTAAATGACATTTTCAAACACCCCTGATCTTTGCCCCCAATCCTTCCTCTGAGAAAGTTCCATCAAATCTGTTACACAACATGAATACAGAAAATAAGCCTCCAGTTACTGTGTTTAAAAACATCTTCAGTGACTACTTACCTCTAAGTCTGCCTAAAATTCTGCCTGAACTAGGATCAAGTTTGTGTTCCCCATCAGCTGAAAAATAAAGGAAATTTCAGAAATAAGCTAAACCTCCAATGTTCTATAATCAAATAATTATCTGTATTTTCTGACAAAAATCACAGACATTCAGCAAACCAATCAGCAGCTCTAAGAAGCTATTTATGGGCAGTGCTACAGTAGTCTAGAGTGTTAGCATATTCGATATACTATCTAGCACATTTGGTATGCTAACACTTTTGAATACAAAGAGTCAGGAAGCTCTATGCTGGAATCTTCAAGTAAAATACATCCAATCCAGTGGCACAGCCATATCAGATTGCTGAATAGCCTACTCTGTCACACTAGGTCCTGACCAGTGGCAGAACTGTGCTGTGTACTCCGTGTACATTTTTCTTCTCTGTATGAAGGTATCTTGATAAAACATTTTTGTGATACAAAATAACAAGTCTAGTGATCAAACGCCCATCGCAGTCTGCCAATTTATGAAAAATAATGTTATTATACAATACAAGTTTAGAACCAATTTACATAACTTCTAAGTACCAATTAAAGCTTTCAGAGCTATGGATTAAGGTGCATTATGGAAGCATGTCTGACTCACAAAATTGACTAGGTAGGAGAGAACAATAATACATAATCTCTTGTAATGGTATCTGCTTTCATTTTGCTTGTATCTCTGTAATACCCATGGAGTCCTCTGTTCTCAGCAATTTAAAAATCCCATATGAGAAAATCAAACTATGTTTGCAGTATTAAAATTTCTGAATTCTAGACAATACAGTATGAATTTATTCTAGTCATTTCTGAGATACCAGTTTTTGCCTTGACACCAATTAAAGTTTTTGATACATATTCTGAAGAGGTGCTAGCTTGAGATGCAATATTAAAGGCTCAGGGGGCTGCAGGTGCTGTGCCCCCGCCGAGCCTTAGTTGGCATGCAGCACCACTGCGACTGTTCAGGAGGGCAAAGGCACAGGAAGCTGCTCTCTTCATACCCTCACCCCTCGGTGTTCCGCGATGTTAGCAACTGGAATAATAAAAGCCTGTTCTCTAGAACAGTTACTGACAGTTACCTCCATAGACAGTTGTCTTCCGCCACCGAATAAATACTAAAATTGCCAGCAGGACAACAACAGGGATAATAAGAAGAGTTGTAATAAGAACAAAGGAAACTCCAGTGCTGCTGGCCTGTTGGACCAAGTGTTGTTTATCCGTATTCTTTAGAGGGTCTGTCGATTCTGGCTTGTTTTTCAATCTGGTTTCAACAATTGCTTCTGATTATTTAAAAAGAAAACAATTTCCAGATGTAATCCATATGCATCAAGCAACACAGAACAAGGTGTTACAGGAAAGAACAAGCCAAGATACCTTAAGTGCTTTTTAACAAGGAAACAATAGACCAAGTCTTTATGGAGACATTTTTGGCTCTTGCTGATGTTAACCCAAACATAAGGCAGAGAAAGTCTGACTGATACCACCCACTAGCAAAGATTCCCTCTCCTTTTCTCAAATGGGGAAAGGAGATGTGTCAAACAGAGTTTTGTCCTAAAAAGTATCTACTATTTAAAACATAGGAAATTACCCCAATGATCCATTTTTGCAAATAAGTGTGTGTTGTAATATCAATTAAATATCTTCTTTTGACAAAAACACTTCCACAAGAAAGCCAGTATACGTCATTTTATCATAAACAAAAAGGAAAAGTTTAAAGATCTTTCTAAAACAAGTGTGACAAAGGGTTAAGTTTTCTGAACTGTTACATTCCATGAAGGAAATTTGGTTCTACAAATTTGAAGAGCTTTTGAAAACTGCATCCAGTCATTTGTGACTAATTTGTTAACTCTATACCTACAAGGAGAAAAACTATGTCGGGGAAAAACCTTTATGATGTTGCATATGCTTTGTGATAACTTTTAGTAAGTAAAAATGTCTAGCTATATATTTTGAAGTCAGACTGAACGGCATGTCTTAACAAGTAGCTGCATCACAAACACTCTCAATCAACTCTGTTTTGATTCTGTATCAAAATTAAAATGATGTTCTATTCTGAAGGAATAGCAAATGGTTCAATTTACACTCAACACTAATACAATAATAACAATACCACTGTTATCACAAGTACAAGGATAACAATGACACAATGAAAACATGCTGTCTGTTCAAGTAGTAGTTACTGCTAAGGAAAATTTTCCTCCATCATCTTTCCTACCTCTGGGCAAAGCTACAGTACTCCATATATTTTCCCCCATGTCACAGCAGTACAAGCACTATTAACAGTCTGTGGCCAGGAGGCTGTGAGAGTGCAGGCCACTCCTGTCCACTTATTAAGCAGATGACACAAAGTCCACTGGCTCTTTTCTCCCGTGGAGTAGAAAGATGTTAATTTCGGTCTACCTCCTCTAACCAGTTTTAGGCATTGTTCCTTAAAACCTTTTTCTTACCCTGGTGTTAACTATTGCTTTTTTTCTCTATATTAGAAGTGTCAGCTAAAGAAAGCCAAAATGCATTTACATATCCCTAGATAGACAGCATGCTATAATGTCAACACTTCCCTTTTGAGTGCTTCAGGCAGGCTGATGTACCAATGGAGATAAAATAAAAGGATAACAGTGGTGGCAGTAAGGATTTAATTGTTTCATAATGTTTGCCTTTCTTATTCTACTTTATTCTGTATTCTTTCAATTGGCAGTTGGGACTTTTTGGACTTTTCTCTCTCTGCATATACATGGCTGAAGGAAAGTACGTAAGTTCTGAATTTAACCAAAGAAAACCAGTTAAGAACATTTGAACATTTTAAATGCCTTTATAAATAGTACCATAATCTGGTACTGTTTTTCTGAAAGGGAAATGAGCTATATAATAGAATACAAATGGTTAAAATTACTTTTCATCTACCTTAATTGATACTTTACCCCCTTTAATCTCTTCTGTGTGTACTACCTCCTTATATTGTTCCTACATGCTTTCATTTTCTTTTTCCTTTTTTCTTCATTTTCATGCAGATCAATTAAATAAAAAGTCTAGTAAATCTATGGGAAGAAATGTAAATAGAAAAAAATGCTATTTCTTGCCATATGGTGTGACTGACAAGGCTGTGTGCTGAAAGACTACACAGGAATATAAACCAATTGCCGTTTCAAATAACCCTTTTTTTGGTGGTGGAGGGTTGTGGAGCAGGGGGAGGGTGCTGGGGAGTAACTATCACAGTTGTATTTCAGAGCTATTTCTGCATCTAAGGGAGCTGCCACAGATACCAATCTGGACCATACCAGATGGTAGAATGGAATTAACCTACTAGTTAATTTTTTATTCTGTGATAGTGAAGCACTTGTCATCACTGAAAATGAAATATTTAGGTTGGCTGTGAAATAGCATCTACCAGGTAACAGTGTTACAAGCTTCTTTCTAGTGCTTTTTTATAGCGACTCACAAAAACCAAAACAGTCAAACTAGTCAGCATTTTTTCCCTTCAGCTTGGCAGAAGCAGCCCTAGTCTATGTGAACATACTGATCCCTTCATTTTCATTATGAATAAGACTAACCTTTTGTTTCCTGTACCTCAATACCAGCCTTTTTAACTGACCGATGTTCCATTTCTGTAAAACAAAACCATTCTTCAGGACAACTGATATTTCAAAAATTTCAGAAAGGCACTCAGTGACATTTTCCTTCTAGCTTTTTCAAATGTACAGTACAATCCTACAGTAAACATTCCCATCAACACCTGAATTTCACCATGGAGAGTCAATATAAACTATTCAATAGCTCACAAGGCCATAGGAAAAAAAAGGAAGAGCTTGGTTCATGAAAGTTGCTTGCAATAATCAGCTTTTATGAAACAGAAAGATTTTATTCATATGCCTAAAGATTCATAGATTCCCACAAAAATAAAACTGTTTATTATAATCAAAATCATAGTTAATTAAAGGCTAGTTGAATCACGGTTTCTTAGCTACTACTCTTTTATACTTCAGCAAAAACTAAAATGAAAATTTTATATGAGGACTTCTCTCATCTAACCTGTAAAAATTCCATTACTTTTTTATTCTTATGTTTCTTTGAATAAAAGCTGAGAATTGTTCATGTTCAGTTTAACAGATGCAGATAAAAACATATCCAATCAGAATTACAATTTATCTGGTCCAGTCTCCTGTTATTAAGAGCAGCTGATACCAAATGCCCCAGAGGAAAATCCATGAATTATAAACAGACAAATAAGGAATAACTAGCTTAGTAATTTATAGCAGCAGACTCTTACTGGATGACTAACATCCTGAAGCCTAAGGCTTTATGTCTGTCATACATTTTTTTTTATCCCATATAATGGAGAAGTGGATTATATTTTTATTCCTGTAAAACATGTAACCTCTCTCTGAGTCCTACTAAATTGATGTCTGACTAATCAGGTTCCTCTCCCTGAAGTGAGGCTAGTTGCCTTGGGGGTTACTAGATTAAAACTGGCAAGTGTTTCCTCTGCATGGAAATAGGACTTCAAATTATACTAGATTAATTTTCTAGTGATAAATGCTCCCAATGAAATGAATATAATTTTAAAGTTGACCTGTGTTTTTATTTCATACTCTGTGAGTTTTCTACATGATAACCTCACAGGAAGCAGTTGAGATCTCGGCAAATGATACACTGAAATTACTAAAATACTAGAGTAACACTTTTGTTTTAAGCAGGTACTGACAGTGGATGTGTAAGGCTAATGCATGTTGATTCCTTCTGTGACAAAGCTGTGCCCAAGACTCTTCTCTGACAGCGCCCACAGCAATGATGAAGAATGGTCTTTTAATGAAAACTGAGCAGCAGCACACAACTGCTGCAGGTGAAGCTTGTCGTGCACTTAAATCATTCATTACGCCACCAGGCTCTTGGCCAGGGGTACCAGACAAGTGGTACTGGCCTGAAGGTAGAAAATGTGAAGTTAGGACATTAAGAACAAAAGGAACATACTTTCTGCAGATGCAAACTTCCACACTGCTCTGGCATGAACATCTCCAACAAACACTGTTCTATCTTCTGAAGCAACAATATCATGTGGCATCTCAAAGCTCTGTGGAGATAAGCAGTCACAGATTACCTGTAAGTGTCTGCACCTTCATGAGGCCTCCTTAACCCCTAATTTGAGCCTGGTCATATTCAATCCTTCTTTAGACCGGAAAATGCAGCAGGTGCTGGTGTGAAACCCTAATGTGTGAAAGGACAAGCACTCCATTTCTGTTGAATATTTGCCTTCTCCAGGGATAACAATATAGAGATTATTCAATGTATTAATGCTAAAAAAAATATATTAATAGTATTTATATTCATATTATTACATTTCATTTTATCTGCTGAAATACATCTTTTCAAAAAGAAAGAATCTTGGTTTGTAGCCCACACATTTAGTTTTTGTTAAAGTTCATATGCAACACAGCTATTTGCTATACTCAGAAAAAATAACTCTTACTTAATATTATTTAAAATTGGACTACAAATAAAGAGTCTATGTGGTACCTAGAAGTGGGAATATTAACATTCATTCTTCAGTCTAACACAATATACAGAAACTGTTAAAAAAATCCCACAATTTTTATGTACACTACTGAATGAAGAACATTTAGCCTTAACCTACACACTAGTATTCTGTAAAGAGTAACCATACAATTGCATATTATTTCTGCTTAGGAATAAGCTCTATTTTTTGACAAATTACTAGCATCTAAATATACGAGTATTTCAATTCCTTCATTATTCTCTTAAATTAACTTTTAAGAACTGTACTGGCAGTAATAAAGTAGGCTTATCCTGGCTGAAGATATTATCTGTAGGAATCATCTAGAGGTTAGTATAATTTTCAAAATTGTAGAAGCTAAGACCCAAAATTCTAGTGTTTTTTTTAGTACTATAAAGAATTCCTTTTGAATACCTTGCATTATAAAACATCCTGCAATAGTCTTATGGAAGTTGGAAAAGTAGAATGTTACCCATGTTCTCATATAGATAATTATATGCAACAGGCACTCTGTGCAATACTCTACCTTTCTTAGTGGAATGAAAGTATCAATTATTTCTCCAGTAGAGAAGTTCATCACAAATCCTTGCACTGATTCTGCCTCTCCAGGATAAGGCATTCCATTAAGTGCAAAGAGGAGACCACCTGCAACAACATTAGATTTGCCTTAAGAACCCACCCATAGCAAACTGCAGTAAAGATGAACTGTAACAGCTTACATGAAAAAAGGTTGTCTGAGAGACAGAGAGACAGAAAGATAACTCAACAAGAAACTAAACTACAAGAGGAAAGTTAAGTGAGGTGTGACAGCTTAAACTTTGCCATTGAAGAAATGCACACTTCGTTCAAATGAGAAGAACCAGCAAGGCAATATTTTACATATAGTTTAAATGTAAAAGGAATGTGAGGATGTTAAAAAAATAATCTGAAGAATGCTTTGCTACAGATGGTTGACCTGATAGCAGAAAGTTCTTTCAATGTATCAAAAGCAGAAAGGCAGCTGGGGAGTAAGTGGGACCACAAAAGGAAAAGATGTGAAAGGGGTCTCAGGGATTAGAGGCCTATGGAAAAAAAATGAGTTTTGTCATTTTTTTCCGTTTAATATGTTGGGAAGATTCTAACACTCAATTTTTTTTCCTAGTAAAGAGATTAGAGGAAACAGCTCAACTGGAAGCACAAGGTGTAAGACAAGTTGGAGGTTAATAATTTATGAGGTTTAGGTGGCATTCACTCAAATTCAGAAGGAAACCAAATGTGAAATCACAGTCTTCAGGCCAAATTAAGTAACCCAGCACTGCAAACAGCCACTTCTCCAGAAGACCAGCAGAATGCTCAAGTAGTGCCCACCTAAAGAAGGACTCAAAAGGGTGCCTGTGAACACACATTACCAATTCTGGCATCCATCTCCAGTAAGATGGTAGAATCCATAATGAAGAATTACACATGGGTAAGTGTGGCCTGTCAGAACAAGATGGTATGGCTTCTCTAAGGGTTGTGCCTCAGCTCTGAACAGGGAGAAAAAGCACATAGGTAAGCAGATTCTATAGACATACTTGCCCTTTCAGGAAATCCTTGAGAAGGCAGTGCATCAGAGGTTATTGAACATGAGTCAACACAGGGCTGAATGAAAGATCCATTAATGAACAGGAAGCGAAGAGCAAAGCTTATGGGCAGAGCTTGTAGTTCTTCAGGATAGAGAAGTCTGAATAGTGTGATCTTGTAGTGATCAGAGTCAGAAATTTTATTCAATAGTTTTCATCAATGACTGAAAAATGGAGAAAACAATGACATCTAGCAGTCTGAGGAAAATAACGGAGTTCTGTGGAGAAGTCAAAAGCTTGATGATACTAGGGAAGTCCAGAAAGACTTTTTATAAGAGTAAGTTGTTAAACAGATGACAGAAGGACTTCTGCAAAGACAAATGTAAAGTGATGGTTCTTCTAAAAAACAATCTAGATCATGTCTATGTGATGTTTGAACTTGGAACTGGCAGCTACAGCTCAGGAGAGCCATCTCCAAGCCATCACTAAAAGATTACCAAAATATCTGCCTCCGTGTACAGTGTCAGGCAAAATTTCAGTAGAATATCTGGCATCATGAGGAGAATTAGGAACGGAGGGGGCAGTTCTGCACTATGCAAAAACTTAGCACGCACACATATTGAGTACTGAGGGCTCTTTTACTCTCTGCATCTCAAAAAGGTTCCAATGAAGCTAAAGATGCTGGAAGAGAAAGGCAAATACAATACTCAAGGGGCTGAAGCAATTAAATGTTTTATGGGGAGAGACTAAGGTGGCTGGGGTTCCTTGGTTTGAAGAGGATAAGGCAAAATAAAGGGGCACCAGATTGGGGGAGTGTGGAACTGTTATTCAACTCCCAAAATTCTGAGACTGAGAAGCAGTCAATGAAACGAGGTCACTTTTTATATTAAAAAAATATAAATAAAGTAGATAATGAACTTCTGGATCCTCCAACTGTGGAAGGCCAATGAACCAGACAATACAAGTCAGTTCAAAATGGGATTAGGAGACTTATGGGCAATATATCTGTAGAAAGACACTATGAAGAAGAGATCAGAAGTTACCTCCTAAAACTGCTAAATAAAGGGTTTGTGGATGCATGGTGAATAGGAGAGGAATGACTACAAAATGCATCCAGGCTTATACACTCTCAGAATGCCTTTTTTGCTTCCACTGTCAGAGACAGATAGATATCAAGTGTCTTATCCAGCACAGCATTTTTTTACATTCTTGGCAGATGCAAAAGAGAGAAACATGATATTAAATTTGGTATTAAGGAGTCAAGAGTCCAACATGCCAAAATTCTTCATCCAGTTCTTGACATTTACCTTACCTTCAGTATCAGTATAAAAAATCTAATCCCAAAACCTCATACAGTAATTGTTAACTAGACTGACATTAAAAACCACAATGTTTTCTGTTTGCTTTCAATTCTTTTGTCTTATGAAACCAAAAACCTTTCTTGATCATTTGGTCTTAATTTTGCTCTCTTCAATGTAGCTCAAAATGAATATTTAGAAATGTTATTATTAATAATAATTCATTATTAACTGATTAACTGTGTGGTCACCAGGAAGGAGCAAGATCATCTACTTGTTGGCATCACATTTAGGGAGTCTAATCAGTCATTTCTTAGAAGCAGAGATTAGATGCAAGCTTCCCTCATCTGCAAGTAGGAAAACAAGTAGTTCTCAAATTTTCCATTGCATCAGGACTACTCTGGAAGACAATTAATATTTCTCCTAAGATAACGCGACAGCACTTCAGGAAATAACACTGACATCCTGGCACAAAGCAACTACTTGAAATCTGAAGAACAAAAAGATTACCTGGAACATATGAAACTGCAAACAACTCTCTTCCAAATGCTTTGTGTTTGATCTCTCTTGTGAACTCCCCAGTCTCCAACCTGAAGCACTGAATTCGACCATTTTCTCTGTCTGCAACGCATAGCTGACTTAAGTCAGGGATCAGGGCTAAGCTGTGAGGGATACGAAACTGTCCAGGCCTGGATCTGCCTAGAGAAGTCTCTGCAATAAAAAAACCCCAAGCTTTTGTTAAAGTACACACTGAAACTATCAGTTTTACTTAGAAAGAGCAGTATGCCACATAATGCAATGTAACCCTGGGAAAAGACTAAGGTCAGCTTGCTTTCTCCTAACATTTAGGTAGATAACTCATGGCAGCCTATTGCATTTTCTTTATAAATCCCAAATTTAAGAATTTGCAATTTCCCAAGAATATTCAGCATAGTTACATGTGATACATAAATCTGAGTCAGGCAGAAATATAATTATTCATAAAACTTAAAATAGATGAAATCATGGCATAAATTTGGCAAAAAAAATTCCTTTATTATATGTTTAAGAGAAAAATTTGGCTTTATAAAAGTCAGAGTATTTTCTTGACAAAATAGGACATGCCAATATTTATTCTGAAAGCAAGATAACAAACCCCCACTTTTTATTTTAGTAAATATATAACCACTACAAGTAGCTGTAGAAAAAGCCGAGAGAAAATTTGGATGCAAGGACAAGGCTGAAATTCACACAGGGCCAGGAAGATATTTCAGTAATAGAAATTAATTTAAAAAAATAATAGTAATATTGGCAATTTTGTGCTTCACGATGATTTCATGATAACCGCACTATGGGTAAAATACCAAGAGTCCTTACTGTACCTTCTCCCCACTGCATCACATAGAGTCCATTTGGAGAGAACTGAATAATCCGACTGTTGCAGTAGCCATCAGAGACATAAATGCTGCCAGTGATTGGGTCCATGGCCACATCGGTTGGTTGGCAGAAATGATTTTTGTCACTGCCTGGTTGTAAAGCCACTCCTAAGATCAGTAATGGCTCTTTGTCATTGGCTCCTAGTTTGAAAACCTTTTTTAAAGTCATAAGGAAAAGAAAACAGGTTTCAGTTATGGAAGGCGAAACCTAAGACCTAGATGGCCGAGGGAAAAGCTCCTATCAGTGTGTATAAAATAAATTTATATACCAAATATAATCTTAATATATTGACCATAATATCTATTATTAGCTTTTCAATAGTGCTGATTCTAGGAAACTTCTGCTTAAAATACAAATTTCCTGTCATTACAAAACAAACAATTTAGTTTCACTTTACAGACTTAAGTGCATCAATAAGCAAAAGACATAGCAGAAAATTGCAGAGGGATCTTGACAGGCTGGAGAGAGGGACCCCACGAGAACCTTGTGAAGTTCAACGAGGCCAAGTGCAAGTTCTTGCACCTGGCTTGGGGCAATCCCAAGCACAAATACAGGATGAGAGGAGAAGGGATTGAGAGCAGCCCTGAGGAGAAGGTGTTGGTTGGTGAGACGTTCAACATGAGCTGGCAATGTGTGCTTACAGCCAGAGGGTCAGCCATGTCCTGGGCTGCATCCAAACCCCATGGGCAACAGGGAAGGAGGGGATTCTGCCCCTCTGCCCCGCTCTGGTGAGACCCCACCTGCAGAGCTGCCTCCAGCCCTGGGGTCCCAACACAGGAAGGACATGGAGCTGTTGGTGCCAGCCCAGAGGAGAGACACCAAGGTGATCAGAGGGATGGAGCCCCTCTCCTATGAGGAAAGGCTGAGAGAACTGGGATTGTTCGGCCTGGAGAAAAGAAGACTTCTGGGTGACCCAACTGTGGCCTTTTGGTGCCTGAAGGGAGCCCACAAGATGGAAATGGACTTTTTACAGGTGCATGTAGTGATAGGACAAGGGGGAATGGCTTCAAACTGACAGGGAGTAGGTTTACATTAGATTTTAGGAGGAAGTTCTTTACCATGAGGTTGGTGACACCACTAGTGAGGTTGCCCAGAGAAGCTGTGCCTGCCCCATCTCTGAAAGTGTTCCAGGCCACATTGGATGGAGCTCTGAGCAACCTGGCCTAGTGGAAGGTGTCCCTGCCCATGGCAGGGCAGTTGGAATGAGATAATCTTTAAGGTCCCTTCTAACTCAGACCATCCTATGATTCTATTATTTCTACATGCTATGTCCTTGTAGCAAATTATTCAACACAACTATATTCCATGAAGGGCACAGGGGTCAATTTCTGTAGGCATATTCTTAATGTTATTCTTAACAGGCCTAGATAAGCAATGTATGTCAAATCTGTAGGAAAATGAAAATATTTTTTAGCAAAATATTAAGGTCATGGTACTAAAGCTTCAGAAACGTACCTGATGAAGAGCTACATCAGTGACCCAGTAGTTACCATTTTTATCTACACTCAAACCATGTGGTAAATAAAATCTGCAAGCACAAATGTAGAAGAATGAAGTTAAAAACATTTTTCTGGAAGAATGATATAGATGTGAAGATTTCATTTTTTATCTACAGATCAAAACCAAACACTGTACATACTAACTACGTGCAGCATTTAATGAAAAATACAGCTTTGCAGCTTAGAATTTTCTTGACAAGAGTGTCTCAGTCATGAAATTAATTTGATTTCAGATATCTCACTCAGGTTACCTTAGCATTGATAAGGACAATGTAAAATATTCATGAGCTCTGCATTTCTGTTAATCTGGCTGGTAGATGCAATTGTATGAAATGTTATAAAGCAGAGGTGGTAGAGACTGCAAATTAATTTTATTATTCGTCGATTGTTTATTTATTTATTTATTTACTTTAAGATACTCAGAGGCTACAATTACACAATTGTATATAAATGCACAAACGTAATATAAAACACACAAAAATGGGTTTAGGGACTCCTTGGCATAAAACATATGGAAATACTAGTTTAATTAATAAAAGCAAAAAAACCCAACTTACAGACTTTTGCCTGTGGAATGAAGCAGTTTTGCATTACTCGGATTCAGGACAAGAATTGTGTTCTGTTCAATTGGTCCAAGTCCTCTTTGCTGATAAACAAATTTGCTGTCAAAAGAACTATACAAAAAGAGTTGAATAGAAAGCCAGCATTAGAAGGTTTTACTGATGAACAATATACATGCAAATTAAAGCCAAGTTTTGTAACTCAATTCCAGTGTGGAGTTATTGGGTTATTTTTTCTTTAAATATAAACCTTATTACATCACTGTATGATTGTAAAGGTTAGTAGTGTGGTATGTCTGCATTTTCTGCTGAGGTTATGACTTCCAAACTAAAGGAGCACCAAATCGACACAGCAGCAAGTAAGATAGTCCTAAAGCAAGTAAATAAAAACCCTTTCCAAAACTTTTCACTTTTTAGTTTTTTTGTAATTTCTTTGCCATTGCAACCCAGAAATGAGAAATTCAACAACGTAGCCTAAGAAAAAATATAGATAATCACCAGGGCATACCTGCCAGTAAGACAAGGTATACTTTGTACCATCTAAGGCAGTCTGTGCATGTTTGTCTGTCTTGTGCTTTTTCTTTTTTCATATGCAGTTCAATATTTTGCTAGAGCTTACTACTACAAGATTCAGGTCTTATGGTTCTTATCCTTTTCACACTGTGCCTACACAAGACTATAGGATATTATGTGCATTCCTCCTAATCCCACAAAATTACACTCTATTTTCAGGGTACATGGAATATATTAATAAAAAACATTTGAACATGTCACTATTTCATACATTAAGAACCAGGATAAACTTTCCAGAGGACATTTACTAGGCATGAAATTATCATACACTTCCAAAAAATAAAAATATAGTTGTCTGTATCCTTACAGAGATGTTGGCTATTAGTCTAACCTGTTAAAATATACGTTCAGCTTTTAGTGAAGGTACACAGAGTGTATTTTGAACAACATTTCAGGCTAAATGTGACAGCATGGTGTTTGATGTGAATGAAAAATGCATGAATACATGACCCGCTCCCTGCTCCCACTTTGTATTTTTAAATCCATTTGTTAATCCCCAGAGAAATCCAGCCATGATTGATGCTACTTGGTAAACAAGAATATACTTCGTAGTCACAGAGAAGGCTATGAATAAAGCTACTGGAACTATATATTGTACAGTTCTAACAGTCTCACATCTCCATAACATTAAATATTTATATATCTAGAATTTTTAATGTGGAAAAGCAATACTGGCTTCATATATAACCAGAAAAATCTATAACAGAATGTGTTTAAGTTTCTGCATAGGCTATGATTAAAAAATAATATTTAGATACTGCCACTGCATATAGTAGCTATCTGTAACTATTTAATTTCTGGTAGAAATAATTTCTGATGGAAAATAATCCTTTTCACTGTGAATGGTTAAGCCAAAGGTGATAGCTGCTAAAACTCTCTCCACAGTTCTGCCATCATGTATAGGGAGACAATGGATAAATGGTAATGACACACTACGGCCTACACTGGTGTTGGACCTTCTTGTTTGACCATGATTCAGCAGGTACTGTTATATTCTTTACCATTCATGACAGTAATCTGCCACAACAAGTTCTCTTCATTTTAAAGAGTTTTATTTTAAAAGGAGTTGAACACTTGTAAGGGGTTGCTCTAGCTATGGATGACCACAACTGGAGCATCAACAATGGACAGACTGAACTAATCTTATTTTTAATAGATAATCACAGAAAATCTACACAAATAGTCACAGAAAAGAATCTTAGTGATGATAGATATTGTACAAAACAACCCCCACAGAAAACATGATTTTAGGTCTGCAGAACTGCCTATCTAGACTATTTAAAATAATTACTGTCTTTTCTTGTTATGACTTTAGTTCTTACAGTGCTGTCCAGACGTCTAAGTATTTCCTGCTATTCCCAACTCTTCTGGGAACTAAGTGCTTTCAGTGCAAATAAGAGATTGTATGGTATGCAGAGAAATTCTAGTGAACTTCAGTTTATGGGAGCGATATTCCGTTCATCTTCTCCCTGTCAAATTTCTTTTCTAGGAGGATGACTAGAATGCTACAAAATCACAGTCACTCTTTTCTTCCCAGTGTTTGAGATCAATTTCCAGGCAATGTTCCTGTTTTAATTGATAAATAAGAACACAAACAATGCTGACGACTTCTAGCTTAAAAGCAGCAAGACCGAAACCACAGAAGCAGAACAACGAAACACAGTAGTTGTATTGCTCCAAAACATAGTTTCCTGGTAGGTTCTGCATTTGATACTGAAGGACAAGTAAAATCTGCTGCATATCTCACTACTTCTAATTTCAAACTCCAATGTAATTCCACAGTTATGTTTCTACTTCTCATCTGGCCACTTCACACTAATGCAAACAATTTCTTGCTAAATCTAATATCCTTCTGGTGGGCTACACAGTAAATTTAGACAGACCACCTGATCTCAATACCCCTGAAAGCACAGCCCTGAGGTCTGTTCTTGATCAATAGCCATCACCATTGTGGTACTGTGCTCAGCCTGCCTATCCTGTTTAGAATGCAGTAACAAGAATGTAACTGATATTCTTTAATAAGTTCTTTATAAATTGGATGAATAGTATACATTTTTCATCACAAAATGCAAAATAATTTCCAGCTGATTCACTGCTTAGCTAGCTGAACAGTTTTAATTTTTTTCATTCTACACAACACATGCTGCTTATAGCAAAGACTGTTCTGAAACTGAAGAGACAATGTTGTAGAAGAACCTTACTTATTCAAGAAGATTATTTTTTAAAAATCATATGCTGAAGGAATGCTACAGCCACTACAAAGCTGCTACTGTATTACAGGGCTTGTGACTGCATAACTTTTGTGTTCTAAAGTAGACTGAAGTTACCTTTTGCAACAGCATAGATCATTCAACCATCTATATTTAGCTGAATGAGGATCCAGCTTTTGTGGCATATGTTAATAATGCACTGGAAACATTTGTGCATAGCCTAACAGCACAGATTATTTTTGTTTCATTTGCTTCTATTGCTGAAGTATTGAAACAAAAAATAAATTCTGGGCTCTCAGGCTATTGATTTATAATGTTCACAGTTTGGTAAGGAATATTATACTCAATTAACTGTGTATTTGCAGCTAATGATAAAAGTTAACTTAAAAGTCTGATAACTTCTTATGCCTCCCCCATACAACTGTCATGATAAACCCCTTCCAAATACCATTTTTTTCTTGAAAAATGAGAATACCCATTACTCCTTCCTTTTTCACCACAACCCAGGAAAGGGACCCCAAACTTAATGCCCATGTATGTACTCAAAGAAAAAAAGGGAAGGCTGACTGGGTGAGCACATTCCTGTGTGCCTCCTCTCTGTGCCACAAGATATGGAACAACAGCTTAACAACAGGCATGTTTTCAAAATACATTTTAAAATCACCACACCCTATATAAAAGGCCTGCAGAGTTCTAGTTCAGGTGACTTAAGGGTCCCTACCAACACTAGGTTTCCTATACCTTGATTAACTATGCTCCACAAGAAGAAGAAAAAAGTGTAACGTTTGGGAACAAAACCCCTCAAGAAGTAGGACTTAATGATTAGTTATCTTTATGGAAGGCCACGTGTAGTGCTGCTGAGCACTGGTGGGACATACATGGATTTCCAGACTGCATATCATGAATCCAATAATGAAGCTCAAGTTCTACCTGTCTCTCAACATGGTTGATTCATCATGCACACCTGCTGTTTCAGGGAATGTTCATTTTTTTGGTTTTGTTTAAAATCTGTAGGCTTTCCCAATACTGCTGGATCTCAAACTCAAGTTTTGCACTCTGGACTGTTGGTATACTTCAATTGCCAGACACTCAAAATTACGTATTTCAGAAGGACCAGCCTATGTTCAAATACTTCTACAATTCTTCATTCAACAACACAAAGAACAGCACTTATGTTCCTGAGTAGGAGGACAAAAAACTCAGTTCAATATCAACCTTTACAGAATACTTGAAGTCTGAGTAATACAAGTTGCATAATGCAGTCTTTCAAATTTTATAGTCTATATTTATATACACACTTGAGCTGGAGAGATCACTGACGTATGAGCATACCGTATGAGAAATAAATGATTGCCTTATCTGCTGCATTATGTTATTTAGCTTAAAACCTAGATAACTTACTTTCTTTCATCAAACACTATTCTAAGCATAATTTGATCATAATGTTCAGAATACTGTCCTATTTTTCAGACACTATGTTATCTTAAAATGAATTCATCAGGATTTGAAAACAGCCCTACTCTTTAGTCTTCTAGCTATATATATGGAGAACAGATACTTAAAAAGAAGACAAAAATAAAGGAGAATTTTTTTTGAAAGGATATATTCAAAAAGGGTACCACATAACATGTTACAGGCTTGTACTACTTCCTCCCAGTATTTTGTTACAATTTCAAAAGTATCCATATAAACATGTATACAATTTTACAAATCAAAGACATAAGAACCCTATAAAAATAAAGACAGTACTCTTTATTGCACTTTTCTGTTTTTAAAATAATGTACCTTTGACTATATCATTTTACAAACAGTAGAAGGACTACCATTCTAAAGTTCAGACATTTTTTGCTTTGAGAGATGCTAAATGTAGCAAATTTTATCAAATGAGTAGAACAAAGTTTGTTTTGAGAGAGTACCCTGTAACAATCCAATTTTGTTCAGTGTACATAAAGACAAACAAGAATGAAGATACACTGGACATAGCTTTGTATGTCTTAAACCCAAATAATTGTAGTGTACCATACTAAAACATTATTCACCCAGGCTAATTATTCCTGCTAAGAGACACGGAGAGGTAGGGATAATTAATCCAGTAAATATCATACTAACGTGGCCATACAGTTTAAGGACATAATGTACTATGTTCTTTTCCTCCAGAGACACATTCTTACTGTTTAAAGACCTAATAACTCATCATCTTGAATTGTCAGTCACTATTTCTATTTTGAGTCTCGGAAAGGCACTTTCAGCCAAAGAACTGAATTTTTAAATGGAAAAAGAGCTTCAATCTGTCTTTCCTTGAGAAGGTATATAAACAGCACACAGGAATTCAACCTTCTAACTCGCCATTCAGCAAGGGTCTCTACTTACTTTTCATCCCAAACATGATCACCTCTGTGGAAGACAACCAGGTTATTTTCAGGGTCCAGAGCCAACCCAGAAACTTGGCCTAGTTTGAGGTCTAATCCAGGCCACTCCACAGCCTCTTCTATGTGGAAATCTGACCAAAGAAATAAATAAATTTAAAAACCACAGATAATCATGTAGCAAATTTATAAAAAAATGCAAATATGGTTAACTGGAATTTGGTACAGTCTACTGGGAATTACATGGACATTTTCTTACATGCAGTATTTCCATTCAATGCATTGCCATTTAATTCCAAGCACAATTTTAACATAGTAAAGCATGCACAAGCACTGGCATCCTGCTACATATAGATGACAGAAATGTCAAAACTGCTTTTGACTCCATTCTTTCCTCCATCTTATAAGGACACATGTATACAGACTCCAGAAGTTTTAGGAGCTCTGTAAATACTTTCTACACTGAAAGATTACAAAACTATACAATTCAAACCAGCAGGCAAATTTAAATATTAACTATCAGTGTTTTATTAAAAAGTGCATAATAAATACCATGAATCATTACATGAAGTATGTGGAAGGTGAATCGTGGTTTTTTTTTCTATTAAGCTTTTAACACTAAGAAAAGTACTTGCCTTAAACCGTAAAACTCAACTAAGGGAGAGAAATTGAGTTCCAACTTAAAGATCAACATTAAAAAGATAAAAATATGGTCTCTTCAATCTCTCTTTTACGTAAAAGCAGACTGACAAGGATAAAAGGCACAAACTGTTCAGTATTTGAAAAGCTGCAGAGAGTTGACTGCAAGGATTAATTTCTCACAGATCACCTGCTTAAATACTGTTTGGAAGAGGCTGCTCTTGTGTGGCTCTGGCAGTATATTAAGAGACAAATGAAGTAGATTATCAAAAATAAAAAATGTAATGGCAAAAGAGATCTCATTAATTCTGATAAAATAAAAAAAGAAAAAGAAAAATTATAAAATTCATTCTACGTGTTAGGAAATCCACCACTGCTTCCTTTCAGAAATTGATTTGTTGAGCATAATTCAGGTATTTCTACAATGCATAATTTGCATGTAGGCACATACAGCCAAACTGATGGCAAATAAGAAACAATTTCTTTGAAGTTATGTGAAACTGGAGCCACTTTACTAATATTCAGTGTGTTTGAAAGCATCATGCTTTATTTGCAATTTCGAGTTCACCCAAAGTTTGTGAGTTCTGCTGTGATCCTAAACACTAATCACTGGGGTACCAACTAGGCAGGTGAAACAGATATCCAAATTCACAAAGTGCCAGGGCATCCTGCTTTGAAGCAAGGCAGATCACAGACCTCAGCACATAGCACCCAAGAAGTCTGAGAGGGTTCACCTTCACCTGGAAGTGATCTTTCAATGAAAGGCAAAATTAATGGGAAACAATGTATAAAATCTTTAAGCCACCTGTGCACCCATCTGTCCTGGTAATACTCTCCCCTTGCATTTCTCTTGGAAGAGATGTAGTCTGAGGAGTAGCAACAAGAATGCAGTGGAGGGAAGATCATTCTCTACAACCTATGCAAGGGAAATACGAAACCAGTGCTGAAAACCTACCGCAGACTAGGAGATGTTTTACCTGTTTAGACTGCAATATCATAGCTAGAGTTGGTGACAAACCTAAAAAAACCCTAAAGGCTATCAGCAACTGCAGTGAATCCAGGACAGTAATCAGTAACTTCTAAAACAAAAAGTTCTATTCTTCAGAAATTTTAGCTGAACAAAAGCTGCAAGCTAAAGGAAAAGCTGTTGGAAAAAAAAAAAAGACACATATTCATACTTCTGTACAGTTGAGCTGATCACAGCAGGTGCAGTGCCAGGTATATTCAAAGATGTTTGGATTTTGGAAGGAATAAAAGAATGGCAATTCAGTGTCTGCTTCCTCCCTTGCTCATCCCATATTGCTTTATGTTAAATTCCAGAAAGCTTTTGTATGTTTCATGTTACAGAGTCCCTTGACCTCTGAGCCTTTTAAAAAAAAACTAGAAAAAATAAAAGGCTAAACATAAGAATCATAAATTTTGGCCTCTATTTAGTCTCTCAAAAAGCACATACTATAAAATAGAAAATGTTTATACTTGAAGGAATAAAAGATTTCTGATAGATCTAAACAATAAAATGAATGTACAGTCAAAAACAATCTAATCACAAGAGCTCCAGCCTCAACACAATCTTTAGACTTCACTGCATTTTTCTAAAATTGGTTAATTAGTGTTGTATTTTCTTTTTCCTTTGCAAGTCCATTCTGAAAGTCCTTTATACAGGTTTATCTCAAGGCAACTAGCTTTCTACAAAAACTCACAAAATTTAGACTTCCTTTATCTAAGACTTATTACTATTTCCCTACAAGAATAAGTGGTCCATGGAACAGTTTCATATGAGACTAATGAAAATTACTTTCCCCATTGCAGTAATTTATAATTAGAACTATAATTAGAAAAAAAACAAGATCACCAGTTTTGTTGTAAATGAGATCTCTAAACTAGGTACCAGATCTTCTACCTTTCAACCTGGAGTCATTCCTTTCATTAAAAACAAAAAGAAAAAAAGAAAGAGTTACCTAGATTTACAACATGCAATTAAGTCTATCAGCAAGTGAAAGATGAAAGCCTTATTTATTAACACAATTGCAATTTACTGTCCAGAATTTTTCGGAAGATCATTCTAGCTTTTAACTTTGCAAACTTTAAGTCATGTTGCATTTACTCCCTGCCATCAGAGTACTCATTTAAATCTTGACAAATTTAATGAAGCACTGCACAAAGGAGTATTTAAAATTGAAAAATTACACTCTTTGACTTATTTAGAAAGTATAATTGTACTAATTGCAGTGATGTTAAACAACCTGACAGATTAGTAACCAGTCTAGGATAACAAGCTAACAACTGTGCAGGAAGAGCAGTAGTATAAAGTTTGAATATTTATAACAACTTTACTTACTGTATTAGCCACCTGCTATTTCAGGACAATTACACGTTAAAAACTGCAATATTTGCAAGACTAAAAATATTAAACTATTTTAATTCTGGTGATTTTTGAACAGTTAAATGAAGTTAATTTAACAGCAGAGTCTTGTCCTAAGAAAAGTGAGATTTTTTTCAATTCAATACAGGCAAGGTTTTTACAAAGGGGATAAATTTTTTATTAAATCAAGACAACTTCAAGACAACTTTACTTCTTCCCCCAAAGAGGAAAATTGTCTTATGGAAGATTTTGTTTTAAATATGTAAAAACTTCCCTAAAAAGAAACTAAATATATGCTTTAAGATTTTGTTGCTACAAAAGTTCTTTTGCCAAAAGATGGTACTGACAGCTTCTGCAGGTCAGGAATGCTGTAGTTAGAAGTATTAGAAACATAAAAAAACACCCCCAAAACATGATAATTAAGAAAATGACAGTTTTCTTTTTCCTATACCTCAAAACTGCATCCTTTGAAAGTTAATTTATTAATTAGTCCTCCACTAACACTTATTCATTCCACAATGAATATATGGCTACTGACGTATCCGAGCAAATACTTCCTGTACTTAGAATTCATGTTATAAGGTATGTCAAACTAAGTCATTTATTCAGCTCACTGACATTCCCTCTCCTCTGGATCAGTAAAAATGGAAAGGATTCTTTGCCTTGTACACACCACATGTTATTAGTCTAAACTGAACAAACTGCTTTTGCAGAAATGCTATCCACATTACTTTCCTGAACATATAATTCCAGTGAGGTTTATGGAATTATTTATGATTTACATATATGTCAGGCACATAGTAACATTCCATCTGTTTTTTTGCCCCATGCCAATAATTTGACAGGCTCTTATTTAACTGGATTGCACAGTGTAACATTGGAAAGTCCTCATTTTTGTTTTCTTTTAAACACAAACCCAGGATTTTGCTGAGCTTGAACACTGTAACAGAACCTCGCATAAGCAGATACAATACATATTAACATTATGAACAGAAATAAAAATCAAATGGATGATGGATGATACATGTTATGTGTACAAAAGTACTTGGAAACATCAATCTGGGTGGTTGAAACATAAAAGCTGGCATGTGTGGCTACAACTTATGGATACAGATGGCTTCCATGCATACATATCAGCTTCTTTTATGAGCTACTCATCACATGCTGCATTATCTGGCTTTCCACATTAGCAAGTAAGGCTAAGCACAGTCAATATCACAGAGACCAAAATGCAAGTAAAACAAACACAGCAATTCCATGGTTTCTGCTGTCATAGAAACCTGAAGGGAATAAATTGTATTTCTAGCACAATAAAACAGCCTGTACAAAAATATTTGTAGAGTCAAGTCCAATTTGAAATCAATATGCAGAAAATTTTACTTCTGAAGAATTTTTCAGGATTACCTACCATTATTTCTGAACAAGACAAAAAATATCTGATAGAATTATAGCAATAAATTTTATAAGATTGTGTATCTGACAGATCAAGGTAATAAACAAAAAATGTATTGATTATTCCAGCGACCATTTTATAGTAGTTACTTGTATTAAATTCTTCACTTCCTCTGACTACTATATCCTATGTGTACCTTGTTTTAGCGTAACTGATATAAAATCATTAAGTAAAGTCTTAAGGGTAGAAAATAATACCATATTGTTCAAAAAGTACTGGTCTTGTGCCATCAGCACACATTCTTTCTTCACACGTGGAGGGGGAAAGAACCCCAGTGAAATACCTCTCAATTAGAGCGAGAACATTTCAATAATTAGGAAGAATGTAATGTAAAATACTTCCAAGCCTTCACTGAAATTCCCTTCAGATTTTGCTAATGTGGATGGATCACAGCTCTCACATTGCATTTCATTGTATAAAATTAACCCCAACCCACCTCCTTTATGTTCTTTTTCCCAGCTTCCCTCACCATGCTTAGACTGTTGTAAAGAGAAATATCTGTTCTCTGGTGGCCTCAAGGTAGACTCTAGTCTGTGAAATTTCTGAATTCTGTCTCTGACAAGAATAGTATTGTCCCTTTCATCAAGATTTGCGATCTCTCTGGCAAGATCCTTCTTTTGGACTACATTAGCAATCTCTGCTACAAGATCTGATTCTGCCTTTTCAGTAGGGTTATGCTTATGCACATGAACAACATCTTCCCTTTCTCCTAGCAGCTTAGAAAGCAGTGAATAGAAATCACCTGTACAGAAAAGAGAAAAGAGGAAAGGAGAAAATAAACCAATTATAACAGATCAAGTAGTTTTAGAAGGCTTCAGCAAGGTATAATGTAACAAAGTTATTTGAACAGTTATTGGCAAAAGTAGCAAAAAGGAACTGTTTCAGCCTCAGGAACTGAACAAGCTAGGTTTCTAGTACAAAAAGATAAAGTCAAATCATTACTGACTTTAAATTACATACAGATGCCCACTTTTACCTGACACTCTGGCATCAAAAAATTATCACCTCTGGAGAGATGTTCTTGGGAACAAGGAACAAGACAAAAAGAGAAAGGGAAAATGAAAGCAAAAGGGAAAGGAAAAAGTGTGTACATTTCAGTAAAATAATACTTATGATGGAATTATCCGCATTTGCCAGGCTACTGCAGAGTTATCATATTTTCACCAAAAAAAGAGGGAAAAATTCTATAGTTTTATTGAATTTTTCACTTGACAATAATAGACAATCATGATACTTTTCAAAGCATATTTCTTTGAAGTCTGCCATTGCATAAGAAGCTTAAGCTGTAAGAAAACTGAATTTCCCATTTGCAAACAGCTTCCATAGCACCCACTGTAGAAAAAAGACATGATCCATTAAATTTGCTTTTATTTATTCAGTCTGGGTTCTATCCGTTCTTTTACTCCAAACAGTAACACTCCTTAGTCATGATATCATCTGGCAGTGAAGGAAAAACTATCTTCTCAATATGCTTGCAAGCAATGGAGTTATCACTGTAACTTCCTTAGGCATTCAACAAACATTTCAGTACATTCCAGAACAATAGTTCAAAGCAAAAAAACATGAAAACAGAATTTATTAACCAAGTATCTCGGCCGCCTGAAACTATTATCAGTTCTTTTAAATACTACTACATCATTTGAGTGGAAAGAGACATTCAATGTGCTTTAAGAGTTACTGAAAGTAGGTATCCTTTTATTTCAAACACAAATCACTTATAATTAAAAAACTGTATTATTTTATGACAGGCTACATAGGACATTTTTTAGAAAAGTGAAACTATAAATAATGAAGCTTCCACACAAACCAAAGAAATAAACAAGGAAACAAACACCACCCCACCCCCGCAACAAACAAAAAAATCAAAACCCAAAAAACCCTACTCGGAACCAGAAATCATCCCTTGCAGCCTGGGAGAGAAGAAATTAAGTCTTTTGAAAATGATCCTTAGAGGATCTGTCATGTTATTAAACAGTCCCAGTTCACTGATTTTGAGTAGGATTGCATTCCTTGCCCTTGGAAATGAAATATCCCAGATGACATACTCTGTCAGAAAATAATTACTGAAGTAACAGGGCCAATTTCAATGAAATTGACAAGGAAAATTAGAGAAGAGACAAAATCATCAAGCTATATAACAAATAGGAATTATTTGCTTCAAATGCAATTGGTAAAGCTAGAGCACGCAATTATCTTAATATTATCATTTAACGAGTCCAAGTACTGATTCAAAACAAATCCAAACATTTTAAAAGTATATCACAGGAGTTTTGGATACAAACAATATCTATACTGAGAAAGATTTTTAATTAAATTAATCAGGTTCAATAGTCTCTACTTAAAGCAACTATCAACAGATGATGAAGCAGAAACGCAGCTGAAATTTCCTTCACTTAGGAAACATTTGGTATTAAAATAATCTACACTGGCCTTTTTCTTCCCGAACATTTTAAAAATTAAATGACTGTCATACAAAACAAATGTTTTGGTTTTATCTGTGGTGATGAAAAGAGCCAACTAACTTCCCTATATGCAATAATTTCCAGTGAGAGGTCTGAGTGGTAAAAGCACTGTTCTCCCTAATGTAACTGTGAGAAGTCTCCCTAAACAAACAAGCCTGATGCTATTTTAAACTGCAGGCCTTTTTAAAGCAAGTTTAATGATCCTTGCACAGTTCACTCTCTCCTATTTCTATATCAACTGTCTAATCAACTGACTTGTAATTATTGGCTGCAGAAGGACAACAATATACTACAGTTTTTACAAAGGTTTCAGAACTCTTAACAGCTTATATGCTCATTCTACTTGAGTGAAGAAGTTTGACAGCTTCATGCTCCAGCCAAAAGCACTGCATTCTATCTCTGGTGTGCAAGTGGTGTCACAGAATAATTAACCCAGTCTCTAAAATAGATATTGCTTGTTGATTAAAAAAAAAAAAAAAAAAAGACAAAAAAGTTCTTTTGTTTACTTGTCTGATATTAGCTTCTTCAAAAGAAACTGTTAGGGCTCAATAGGGGACAAGAAGAAAAGAGAGCAGGAGAATTCAACTTCAAAACACGAAAAGCCCAGGGAATAATTTTTAGGGCAGGATGCTTTCATAGAAAACTCCAGTGGTCTTTATGGAAGCTATTAATTGGGGATTCAAGTCTAAGTAGGGTGATCTGTTTTGGTTTTCTCCTAGAGCTGAGCCAATGACCACAAGATATATGAGGAACCTTCGAACACTGATGTATAGAGTAGGGCAGCTTGAGTACTATAGCCACCATCCATGGGTAGAGATGAGATATTTTCCAAGGTGAGCTTGTCCTGTTAGAGCTTTCATTATTAAGCAGGGGTTTTGTAACAACAGCAGTTAAAAATATTTAGGAACTGCCTGAATGTATGGAAAAAGGTGTGCATCAGAGAACAGAAGAGGTCAGCTGCCCTGAAACTGTGGTCCTTTCCTTAAGTGAATGTCTTTGAGAAAATGAATATAGAATCTCCACACATAAAGTTCAAAAAACATCCATGCAGTCTACATACATGACCAGAATCTCCATACTTCTGGCACAAACACTAGGCTGAAGTCTCCTGTCAATGTCCTGGCATTTTGACAGGACTCAGAGTATTTTCAAGGCACAAAAGACATGAAAGTGAATAATTTAAGTTTCCTGATTACCCAATGTATGCAACCCTACTGTACATTCCACATACTGAATGTGCATCTAATATTTTTTCAGCTTTCCTTGTGATGTCCAGGCAGATTCCAATAATTTGTAAGCAGTGTAATTTTATGAAATTGGTCAGAATTCACTAGAGATAATTAGCAAAGAGCAGGCTGATGCTGATTCTGAGTAAAAGCTGCTTTGTGCAAAGCAACATCCTGCAAACATCAAAGCACAATCTTGTGTTGCTGCTTTACAGTGGTCTTGTACCTGCTGGAATGTGTTGAACCAGCACCAGTTGAAGGTGTTGTTTGCCTGAAGATACTCAGTGGGAAAGGAACGTTGCGTGGCCTTGTTTGTGATGAGACATGATGAGATGGGCCTTTAGAATGCCCGAGTATGACTAGACAAAGAGACATGGGTGAATCAACAACTTGATCTGACTGAAGAGACTGAAGTCTAGCAGTGCAGTCTCTGGGAAGCTGCCTGATTAGGTCATTTTCAAAGAAGATACTTGTATTTCTCATGTGCAAGCTGCAGCACAGTTCCGTCTATGGGAAAGACAATTGGCTACAAACACCTCCAGTTTATTCTTTCTGGAAGAAGTGATAGCTGTCAAGACCAACATCTCAAGAATGAAACAATGCACAAGCACATTCCAGTAAGTTTAAACTTCCTGTGGTGGTTCTACACTATCAAAACTCTTTTACAGAACAATGTTTTGGTATACAGTCATACAAACAAAATCATAACATTGGCAATTTCATTGCAAAACATGAGTTGAACTTCATCTGATTTAATAAAAGGTCAGATTAAGGCTGATAAAACAGTTTACATATGTAATGTTTTTAGTCATGTGGTTTAGTTTTAGGTAGTCCTGTGAGGAGCAGGGAGTTGGTCTTCATGATCCTTATGGGTTTCTTCTAAACAGATACTCAATGATTCTATTTCTAAAACCAGTCCTTTTTTTTCCAGCACTAGAGCCCAAGTTCCCCAACTTGGAGTGAGCAATCGCTGTCCGTGGTCCTTCAGCAGCACACCATGCTGCTGTTGGAAGCACCAATTTCCAGTTTAGATGAAGCATCTAGCCACAGTACTCCAGGATCAAGCTAGATAGAGCTGAAGTTCAGCCATGGTAAGCCTGTCCAGAGAGCCTGAATGTGTACCTGTTAGGATACATAGGTGAAATCTCATTTTACTACATTTTAGAAAAAAAGACAAGGCACCCTGGTGGTGTCTGAGAATTTTCATGTTCAGAATCTGTATTTTTGTCATAATATCTGTACAGTTTCACTGTAATGGTTCAGAGAGGCTCCCCAGTCTGTCATAGGCATTTTAGACTTCATGTTCTTCCTTCCAAACTCATGTCTTGGTCCTATCATAACAGGACCAAGAAACAAGTTTGCATGGTTGACTTTGAGCTTCCCAATTATCTCTGAATAAAACGGGGTGTGTTCTGAGACTGCATGTTTCTGTCTTAGCACGATGTGCTGCTGTTCAGTGAGTTCAGCTGGCAAAAGTGGTCAGGGGTTCTGCCCCCTTCCTAAGTACTGAAGTCATGGTCAAATGATAGGGGTCCAACTATGACTTACTTCAGCAGAACTCCTGTTCCTGATAAAGATATGGAAGTGTCTCCAAGTATCACTTGCAAGACTGCAATCATGAGTAAACGCTGCTCAAATACAGTTTTTTAAAATTCAAAGTTTAATTTTCTGTGCCTTCTTTGGCTTCTGGATGAAGCTACTAAGATTATTCTAAGAGACATATATAAGATAACATTGATGAGAGAAAAAAATAGGAGAAAGGCATGGAATGACATTACATAAGTGAACAAAATCTAATGCCTGTTTCAAGTGATATTTAACAGTGTTTGACATCATAGGCCAAAACAACCTTACAAAATGTCTTCTAGACTGCTCTTAGTTTTCATGCAAGTCATGAATTGATCTGTTGCTTTGATGAAAGCATTGGAAACATTCCTGAGAACCAGAAAGTATTAAGTAAGGCTGTTTTCTTTTTGAAGGGATTTGAGGGGCTAGGAGGCATAGATATGAAGAAATGAAAAGAGTTAAGCTGCTCTAGAGCTTCTTGGCCACCCTCACTGCCCTAAAGTGATGTGCACTTTCAGCATAGGCAAACTGATATATTTGAAGAACCAGGAATTGCATCTGCTCTCAAGGCATCTCTAAGCAGCTTACGGAGCTAAAAAAAGGATGGAAGAAAAGGTAAAAAAAAAAAAAAAAAATTGCTCTTTTAAAATCTATGTCTGCATGTCCCTATGGGGGCCTTTTACTACTACCACAATGTAAATGCATTTTGGTTTTCAATCATACTTTCTTTTTCTGTCAAAATATTTTAATGTAGAAGTGTTTTGAAAGCCCAGGCATAGTTTTTAAAACATCACTAGGTTACAGGAGTTTGTAAATGGGAAAGTGTGAAAGCTGAGTGAAAGTATGAAGGAAGATGAAGAATGTTCACTGAATTGTTACAGACATGTGTTCCTTGTCAACAAATCAAAACCTGATACTCAAAACCAAGGTTGCTTGCAGCTACCCAACTGCCCTCTTCTTTTCTTTCCTTCCTGACCAGTAATCATTTCCTGACAAGAACCAATCATTTTGTTACAGTAAAATATATTTATTACCAACTTCTAGACGACTAGTAATAAACAAAATGCTTTTACTACACAGCACGTCACCGTGCTCATTTGGATATACTACAGACATTTGAATTCCAGCATAGGGTGCACCAGTTCCACCTCAAATTTCTATTTCATGGTGTACATACTTTGAAATACATTTAGTCTCACAAAATTACATAAATGAGAATATGTTTATTACAGAGGAGTTCCGCTATCTTCAATTTATTTTTTTAAACATCATCTTGCTTTATTTTAAAAAAGAGACAGCAATATTATAAAAAAGGAAAACATTTTTCCAATAATAATAATAATAATAACAACAATTTTGATTTAAGTTTGTGTTCTAACAAATCTCTGAGCTCTTCCTGTACTAATACAATGTACTACACTTTCACTTTCTTCAGACAAACTAATGTTATTATAAGCAGTTTTTGTAGCTGTTCATTGATAAACAGCCTTCTAGAGAACACCGAGGAAATGTCCCTCTGTCATTTTAGGAGCCAGAGAACATAAGCCTAGGGTCAGACAGTGAGACTGAAACATTCAATTTAAAGTGGCTTCTTTCCATACTTGTTATACTCTTGTCCTGCTTGGATATGCAACTTACACCAATTGCCTTTTTTTTTTTTTGCTTAGGTCTGATGCTCCTTCCTTTACTGCGCTGAAGATGCTTTTGTAAAAATTATGAATAACCTTATCCTAACCAAATCAAAGGCTCATATTTTATTTACAACTTCAAGCAGGATCATTCAGTGTTGAGACAGCAACAGATCATTTGCTATTCTGAATCTCTCTAATTATAATTTCCTATGTATATTTAACCTTATTCAAAGATTCCCTTTCCAAGAACTCCTAAACAAGTATTTTAACTGAACAGAAAGACTTCTCCTAATGTTTTTATTCCATGATCTCTGTTTATGAAACACATGCTTGCATTAAAGTACTTCAGCCTGTACTATGAAATTAAGGTCCATAATTACTGTTACTTTGCTAGACAGACAGAATGGTCATTTACTTTGGGTATCCATCTAGAAATATCTCAGAGTGTGAATTTACAGGGTGCTTTGTACCATATTCCACACCTTACATTCGCGCCACATTTCCAGGCAGTTCCAGCAGGAGCTGTGTATACGCAGACTTAGCTTCAGTTCTTTGCTTTGTATATCCTCAAAGATCGGGAAAACAGATCATGACATCAGACTACCCAGCTACCTAGAACCACTCTGCAACTCTCATAGGAGTCTAGAGAAAAGCACACTGTAATCAGAGAGCATCAAACTGCCTTAGACTACAGAGCCATATTATTTTCTTTCTGTTGTGTTGTTTACTATTTCTCTCACTACACACATTCTAATCTCTAAAACGACAAGGTAGAAATGCAATGAAGTGTTTTCTGTGCAACCTATCTCACCACCAGGACAGCAATTCTAATGACTGCAAATGTCAGCTTTATAGAAGCTAACATCTGAATGCTTGACTAAAACTGCAATATTACTTTAAATGTAGGAGGTTTAATGGTGTTTCAGTTAACACATTCAGCTGTGAGGTCATGTGGACCTCACATGAATCTATCTGGGACACTGCAAAAGAAAAATCTTATGTTCATTTATATTGAACTTTCTCATTTGAACTCCTGGAATAACTTGGCAACAATGAAATAATGATCAATAAGGGGAAAAATCCCACTGAATTGGTAGTACCAACACCAGTGCTGAGAGCAACTGCAACTTTGACTCACTTCAGATTACATCATCAGAAGCAAAATATATGTTACTTTTTTGGTACTAACTCCTAAATTCCCTAAGCCAGACAGAAGTAAAAATGTACTTTTATAACTGTCATGGCAAATATAATACCAAAAGTACAATGAAAACCCCAGCTCTTTTCTCTCTCATGTATGTGTCTGTGACATACACACGGGTACACATATGCCATTCTAAAACAAAACCCAAAATCTAATTTTTGGTTTATATGCTGCTAGTGAATTTTCAGCTCAAGCCAACCTTGAATTTTGCTTTAAACCATATAAACATAATTATATTTAATTATGTTTAATATATGAAATATATAGTAATAATATAAATATAATCAAATAATTGTATTAATTTTAGTAGCAAAAATTTTGCCCCTTCTGCTTCAGTTTATGGTTATACCTAATATACACAAAATGAGATATCAAATCATGAGCCAATCAAAACATTAAATACTGGACATCTGATTAACCATCACCTGTCTAACTGTTTCCTTGTTTTTAAGAAACTACTCCTGCTATTGTTTATATGCATGAGTTTCTAAAGCTTTCAGGTACACCATCAGCAAACTTTCTCAGTAGCAAAGGCTGCTTCACTGCTTGCGTAGCAAAACAAACCTGAACTACACTACACTGTACTAAGCCACAGGAAAGTGATGAACAAGCAGAATTAAACACATTTAGGTATTTTTTCAACAGGTAAAGACATATGGCAGAGATCATGAATACTAACAAATAAATGGTTTTTGCTCTACGGTAATAATCTATTGAGTACAATTTAATCAAACTTCTATTGATGAGCAAAAACTAAACACACATAATATTTGTTTTACTAGGGACTTGATGCTTCAGGAGGAACAGGAAACTTATCAATACACCAAATGTCTAAATCAATTCCATTTCCTACAAGAATTCACTTCCTATGAACAGTTTATCTTTACTGCTGTTTCAGAAACAATATAATGAGGCCAGTTTCATTAAGATAAATTCAGTTAAATTTTAACAGCAGGGATTTGTCTTTGTCTTCATACAGTGCTGGTTCACTTTGTGATGGTTACTGCTTATTTCTATATATTTGCTTTGTTTATTAATGTGCCTCCAATGAGTGAAGATGATGAAATTGAAAATTTAATGTAAAAGCAATGATAACACTTGGATGTACCAATATAATAAACATCCTGTGTGCGACAGGAGGTACCTCTGTGCCCAGGCAAACGTGATATACACATTATCTGTAGGCAGATACTTTCATATGGCAGACTCTTTTGTTCTCCCCTTTTGAGTAAAATCCTTAGATTTAAGAGCACTGACATAAAAACTGTCTCTTTGGCCACATCTCTAACCTCCAGCTTAGTAAGTACCTCTGATGCCTTTTCCTTGGTTCTAGAATTATGAGCTAAACACAGTAAAGGGATAAAAAGGCTTTTATCTCAGTATTTAATAAGGATCCTTAGGTGCAACAATTTGTCAAGGTGGAGTACGCCAAAATGCACACACGTGGTATATTGCATATATAATTTTACAGACTTTGTAAATTAGTATATTTGATGAAGATTCCTTATTGAGAAGTTTAAATGAATGGCATGACATTTCTTTATTTTAAAGCATTCTTCCCCAGATGGGGCTAGAGTCTAGCTTATAAAATATGTTCTAGAGAGGGCTTTGGTTTCTCAAGATAGTGTAAGGCTTTTGGACCCCCAACTGTGAGGCCTTTAGGATGTTTGGGTTTTTTGCCTAGCAGAATATCAGCACTATGCTAAAATATCAGGTTTAAAGAATTACGAGTATGTATGCTGAGAATACATAAAAGGCTTTTAAAAAGAAAAGGCAAAAAATCATCATGGCACCGCCTCCATGGCGGCACAACAATTTAACAACTATTTCAGTGTTTATTGAAGTAACAGTGAAGTAATAGTGTTTATTTCAGTTGCCTGAAATTAAGGAGGGGAAAATAAGCTGCTAAAACATAATAAATCACAGAGAAAGAAACCCATGCGAGATAAAACACAGAGTTATTAAAAAATTGTTGATGTGCTTTCTTCAGAGCAAATCAAAGGCTGAATTTACTGAGCAACAGCTCAGCAACAACAGAACTAATCAAAGACTCAGTTTTGGTGTCTCTGTGCTTTGTAGATAAGGTTATCATACAGAATATGTCATGCCAGACCATAAAGGGAAAGACTTACATCTTTTACCTCTGTGAAAGAATGCACTTGTATAATGACCTCAACCTCAGTGGATGTATGCATGTGCTTCCATGTCCACTGCCTCCTCTCTCCGAACTGCAGAATTTTCCTGTCATTTAAGGTCTTGTTCAAATTTTGTTGATACTGGCTAACTCACTAAAGTTACTTGAGGAGATGGATGAATTGGCAACACCATTGCTCAAAACTGATTTGCCCCACAAAACTGGACTCCAATTTCTATGTAGTTTTTACAGGCTCATTTTGCAGACCATTTTCAGCACCTGGTTTCCCCAGTGTATCTGGAGAGCACTTGTAGAACCAAAACCCACTTTCTACGCCAGCCACTCGAATTTCCCTCTTTGGAGATAAAAATAAAACCAAACCTGAACTGGTTTTTCTTGTTGATTTTTTTGTTTACTCAGACATAATTCAACTGAAGTTAGAGCTGTATCAATATAATATTGAAGACAGGCTCCTGTAAATGATGGGAGAATTTATCTTAAGCTAACAATTAAGAACACAAAATTAAATTCGCAGCAACTACTGTGTTTTGGAATTTCACATCATGGACCCAAGTAATTTCAAATGAACAAAACAGTTCTGTGTGTTTCCATAGAAACAGGTTAGATGAGGATGTATATTAAATAGTGGTCTCAGCAAATCAGACTGCATTGCAGAAACATCTTCAAAATACATTTCAAAGACACATGAAAAAGATTTTAACAGCAGGACCTTTTTCAACACTTTTTTTCAAACACTAACGAATTCAATAAAACATACACATAACAAGAAACTTGATCAAATGCTAATGCACTTATTGGTAACACAAGGCTAAAGCAGATTGTCAGCATGAATTTTGACTTAAATTTGTAAGCAGATAGCTCATTTTGCTCTGACACAGGATTAAAAAATTTGAATTGTTTTTCTTTCTTAAAAAATACATCTTGAATTGACTAAGATAAAGATCAGATATGCCGCTGTAAATATGGGTTCTAATAGTTCAGAGTTCCTTCATTCAAGACAGTTTCACACTCTAGAAGCCAGTTTTGTGTAACTAAAACTTAATTATTTGAGTTAACTCTAAAAAATGGTAGAGTACATAGAAAATTTAATGCCTTTGAGAGATGTTACCAAAAATTCTAACCACTGGCCAATCTTTACTCTTCTTAAAGGCCAAAGGAAAGTTAGTCCTTGAACCTCAACATTGTTCAGTGAAAACTGTATGAAACTGTAGCTGACAAGGTCTTCCCCTTAGTCTCAAGAAAAATCTTCATACTGAGGCAATTTTTATCTAACAGCATATGACTCACAAGAACTTTAAAGCAGAGTCTTCAGATACTTCTGAAATATAAATTGTATTCCAAGTATTTCTAAAATCTTTGTAACAGTCATAGATTTTTTTCCTCCAGCTAAGTACTACACACATTTCTGTGAGTTGTAATGCATACATGCACATATACACAAATATAGTGAAGAATAATACAGTATTTTACAGCTGCACTCAACTTGCTGCATGTACAGCAAATACTGACACATAAGAACATTGTTCCCTAATACATACATAGTAATACAAACTGAGAAAACAATGAAGAGTTAATAGCAAATAGTTACATATAGAATACATGCACATATAAATAAATCACAACCTCTGTTAGCAAATTAAAGAACAGGAGAACATGAGATTAAAATGCACTAATAAATTTTACCTACAAGGCTAGAGATCAGTGGTAAACTAATTCTTTTTATTATTTCTTATATAGCATGCAACCCTATTAGCTTTACAGAACATTGCAAATTGCATCAATTAAAGATAAACAGATTAAAAACTTCATAACTCATTACAAACCAGGATTTAATTTATCATTATTTTACATTAATGAGTCCTTTACTTGACATAGAAATAAACAAGAACATACCCTGATCCAAAATCTCTGCCTCTTCTTTTTTGGCCTGCTGCAGCAAATAACTTGTATCACTTTCCTTGGTTTCTAAAAAATGGATTAAGGATATGATGTTAGCCTTTGCATGTGAATGGAATTGAGTATCTCTCTACTGCGGAAAAACACCCTTCCGAAATGAACGTTTGGCATCTTTCTATAAAAACAGTAGCTGTATCAAACAACACAGCTGGAATAAAAACAACTGGAATAAAAAATTAAGATTTGTAATAGAAGACAGAAGTGGAAATAAACATAGAAATAAAAAATGTACATAGAAATAAGCAAGTGCATACCCTGATCCAAAATCTCCTCCTCTTCTTTTTTGGCCTGCTGCAGCAAAGAACTTGTATCAGTATCCTTGGTTTCTGAAAAATGGGTTTAGGCACGATGTTAACCTCTGCATGTGAAGGGAATTACCTCTCTACTGAGTAAAAAAATGCCCTTCTCAAACGAATATTTGGTATTTTTAATCATAGTAGTCATACCACACAATGCAACAGTAAAAAAGTGAAATGAAAAACTACAACTTGTACTTGCTACACAGACATACCAGTCAGATTACCTCTGGATAATACTGTTGCTGCAATTTATATGCCTAAAGCTGTTCAATGTGAACATTTGATTCATCCCATAAATAGGCAGTGGGATCTAGAAAACTAGGGCAATGTTACGATTCGGTTTTGCAGGAAATAGACAGAAGATAAGGTAAACATTAAGAAACTGTTAATAAAAAGTTTGGCATAGGAAAAGAAGCCAATCTGTAAGGGACACAGGCACACAGCAGTAAAAGTATGTTGGACATTGGAAGACAACATGAGAAAGAAAACAGACAAAGGACTATGGCAGACATTTCCACCAAAACCAACAGTAGAATCCCATGATGGTTTATTAATTAGCAATTTGAATTTTATGCAAAACTGCATTACCTCTTTATGAAAATTTTGCATATCAAAACAACACAGAGAAATACACCAGTGAGCTAAGATGACATGAATAAAATGAATTACAAGTATTTTTCACCTTCATGATGTCCATGCATCATCTTCAGCACATCAGACTTGACTGGAATAGGAATATTTGCCTCCTGTGGAATATTTCTGAACATTTCAGGGTTTGCGTTCTGTGTGCAGGTCATATATGAGACAGCATGCTTGGCTTCCATATAGTACATAATGTAAAAGTTGCACATTTCATCATTGGCAGTACCCCTACACAATATAGAAAAGATGTGGCACTTAGAAAATAATGAGCTGAATAGCTGTTATTTAATTCATCCAACTTGTTTAACAGGATACTAAAGCATTGCAGTCAAATATTTAGATGTCCCAAACTAAAACATGCAGTACCTGCATTGCAGTGAATATCAGAAATTTCTTCTGGTTTAAAATGGAGAAAAGTAATGTCCACAAAATCCCCACATATCTCAGAAATTCCTAGCAATTTGGTTTTGATTTTACAGAAAACTGCATCACCTATTTAAACTGCTCTTCCTTCTCATTTCTGCAGCATACTTCACACAGTTCCCATTGTGTTACCAACTATGCATGTGTTCTGATGAAATATGACAGTACTGTATCATTCATTACATTACTATTCACTTACTTCTCTGCAAATCTTGGACAAATGTAATTTGAAATTGTTGCAAATAACATATGCTTCATTTCAGCGGCTATTTTTTATGACAGATCTTCCCCCTTTCCTCATCAAGTGCATTGATTTATTGTCCAATCACACTGGTTCTAATACTGCAAAACTTATTTTCATTAGATATTAAGACACCATAAGTATCTCTTAAAGAGAACATAGCATTGTCATCTTGAGAATAACTTGTCTGTAAGCTTCTGTAACAAAAACATGAGTGCAAGGGGAATGATAAAACACTAGCAAAATTCAGCTCTTTGATAAATGTTGTGCAAGTACTTGAAACAGAAGTGGCTCTTCTGTACTGCTACATAATCCTGTCTTCAACAGAAAAAACAGATGGCACAAGAAAGGGGTTTTTTTCTGAAAGATATTATTTTGTGAAGCGGAGTATATATCTGGCCTCTTTACAACTGTGGTCTGTTTCTTCCTCTGCCATATAGGTTAGGCTCTTTTGTTTAGAGCTACCATCCTGACAATAAATAAGCTAGGACTTTTAAATAAAAGTTTGTAAAATATAGGGGTTTATACTAAGATTTTTTTAACTAGCTTTCACAATTAAACAGTGAGCCTACACTCAAAAAAAAAAACAAAACGGAGGCGGTCTATTAGCTGTTTGCAAAAGACATCGGTGCTGACTTTTCCAGCAGCATCCTGCAGCATTCATTTATTCACCATAGCAACAATAATAACACAAGCCAGAGGGGAGAGAGACTTGGGAGAAGAGACTGTATCGAAAGGGGAACTGGTTATTTTTCCAAGCATTGGAAGTTTGGCATCCCTTGGAGACCACAAAAATGAGACTCTGACTGGGCAAGCTCTGCTTAAGCTTTTAGAAAGCATTAACTTCACTGCTAGACCTCCAATATTCATCACTGTAACTGCTTCCTCTTTAAAACTCCAGTAGAAAACCGCATGTGGAAACTACACAAACTGTGGTACACCTGACACACTACTGTGTCTAAGCATTTGTGGTGGTTTAATTTCAGGTGCCAGTTAAGCACTGCCGCTCACTGCCCCCACTCCTGCCTTCCCCAGAGTGGGACAAAGCACTGGGGTTTTGTGGTTAAATATAATAATACTAAATTATTATATTTTGTGGTTAAATATAATAATACTAAATAGTAATAAATAAATAATAGTAATACTAAAAATAATAATGATATACTAATAAACAATATGGCATGATTCATACAATACACATTCACATATTATAGTGCAAATAAATAATAGTAAAGAAATAAAAATGGTAACATAATAATTATAATAATAACAATCACTGTAATGAAAACGACAGAGAGAGAGTTTCCCCACTGAAATCATACTAGTATGTTGAAAGAAAATACCGTAATTGTCCTAAGACTGTTTCTTAAACCGTAAGGATTATTCAACAAACTGGAATGACTTTGGGGAAAGTTACAGACACATGATAGAAACTTTTTGAACTTGTGAAAAAAGGTCAGCAGTTAAATTAAGGTTTTATGTTTTTAGGGTCGTGATATTTGTAAAAACCTCTTCTCAACTCCTTTTTTCCAACTGTTACACATCACTATTTTAACTGCCCACTGGAAGCTTATAAATCCATGTTGAATCCTTAACCCTCCACTGAGGTGCAATCTTAGGGTGCTCAGTGCATAAAAATGTCTTTCCTTGGAATGCTGCAGCACACACTCCCAGAATGGAGAGATTTCCACAGGTTATCTTTCTGTCTCTACATATGCATTAAATTACAGTTCAAAGAACCAGAGTGAGCTAAGGGAGTGTTAATATTATATCTATTTTTACAGCTGTATTTGTCCACTTGATCTTACAGGGCTGTGTCTGTCACCTGCAGCTGAACAGCATCACAGTCCAGATTTTCCTATTTTTTATTATTAGTAATTTCTGGTTTGAGTGTTTTTCATAAAAGCCTGTACATTTTTATACTGAAAAAAGATAACTGCAGTATTAGTCCAGGTTTTTTAAGGCTAGATTTTGCAATAGGTCAAAATATCAGAATTTTATAAGCTTCTATAAATTTTCTTTCTGAAATAATGTAGAGAATTGTGAAGCTTTATTATTGCACTATAAACAGTTAATAATGTCACCTGATTAAAAAATACATTTTCTAGAATTGATATTCTGAATCCTTCTCTAAGGATTCAGATCAGTGCAACATCTGAGTAAGTTGTTTGGCAGCACAGCTTCACTTCAGAAGGGTTCTGATCACTTCAGCAAAGTGAATAATCACATAAGTAATGTCAATGAACATTGTGTAGAGTTAAATCTTTAGTAGACCAGACAGCATAACAAAACATTCTGGCAGAAATTTTTTTTTGTTTTCTGTTTCTTAGAATTACCTTGGAAGAAGACATGAAACAAAAACATTTCTACATATAACCAATACCCTGGAAAAAACAAGTTCTGAGACAGAGCAAATAGATAAAATTTACCCTATATGTGTCTCTGTAGTTCTGCCTTCCCCACTGAACACACATCTGGCTGCTAGGATATCATCATAGCTAACGTCTACCGGATATTTCACGGGGTAGAATGCCTGAAAGAGAGGATGATTCACCACAATCAAAGTGCTTCATATTCTCCGTGTCAATAGACACTGATGAGAAGGACAGTACTACATATCCGAAATGACTTCTGCATCATAATTTAATCGTGGTAATACTTGGCAATATTCACTTCCAGGAGAACAACAGCACATAATCAGGGGAAACACCATGACGCAAATCTGTTGACATGTGATTTCCAATTCAGCTTCTCCGTTTGAAACAAAGATAATTAAAATTTACATTCAGAACTAAAAGAACCCAACCAACCTGTGGTAGTTGCGGACTCTGTCTACCAATCAATGTCCATTGCCCATTTCTCACTCTGTATCCACTCACTACTTTACCTGTAAGATATCAATATACATGAGAAGTGAGACATACTTAAAAAAATACGTTGCAGGGTCAACATTTTTCTGTTAAGTATTTGATATTCCTATGTTACTCTTACCAAGTCTGTGCGTATGAACTCTGTAGGCAAACAGGTGCATTGGAGACCTTTTGTAATGGCAGGCAATGTCTGCATCAACCACTGCGAAAACATGATAGCAATAAACAATGACAGATCATTTATTGAACAGAGAAAAGTTGAATTACTGTTCTTCATTCAGCATTGTTTACAAAAGGTATACCTACACTGGACAACAGATGATTTCAAAAGATAATAGATAGTATCTTATACTTCTGCAGTGTCCATCTCAAGACATCTGCAAAGAAAAACTAATAAAATATAGTGCACGTTACTTAAAAATTACTTTCTCTGCTGACATACATATAAAATCTTTCTGGCTGAAAGCCAGAACTTTTTCCAGTGTACAGTACTGCTATTTAACACAATAAAGTAATACATTTACTTACAGACGGTGTTGAGGGATGCTTAAAATAAACATAGCTATGGTAAATGATCTACTCAGGGGAAAATTAAAATAAACTGATATCATTCTAAACTGATACAATTTACAATGAAGTCTTGATTCTAAAGGTCCAGACCTAATTTAGGGTTAGACAAGAGACTTTGTCAGAGAAGTGCTGTATAATGTTTACAGGGCAGTACTTGTGTTAGGTGCAGTAATAGTACCTAAGGAAAAGCCTACAGAAAAATCCTGATGCCTTTCTCAGAGCTATCTCTACATTTCCTGTTTTAACAAATTTCATGCTCCACTTAAGAGCTGTAAATTTGACTGAACATGAGAAGGCAGTTATCAGCAACCACAGAACTGTTTGTTTGCCCTTTTCCCTCACCCTTCCAGCTGAAAAACTAAATTTCTACACTGATCAAATATTCCTGGGGGTAGTGGGGGATTAATCCGGTATGTTTTCATATTGGACAGCAAAATATTTTTAGTTTCAATTCAAATTTAAGAATGTTTCAAATTGCTGAATTCACTAAACAGGTGGGGTCAGCTGAGCATTTGACCACCTCATCCTATTTAGGCAGCTAACTGTGCATGGGAGAAGTGGTGCTCTTGGTTATCTCCTTAGAAATTTTGGTATAGCAGAGTACAGTCAGTGTCCAACTTCCTTAAAACAGAACAGCCCATGCTAGCTGAAGAAAGGATTTTGGGAGTTTCCAAGCTGAGTTGCAGATAAAATTCAGGATTCTGGATAGAAATAGTTCAGAAACTTTCTATTATGATTTTTTTTTTTCAGCATTTTGACTTTTAACCAACTAGCAACACAGGAATAAAATTCTTAAATAGCAGCTCCTTACTGGCAGAAATTAATTTTTTAAAACTGAAGTCTTAGTAGAATCACAGATATCACGAATGACAAATGAAGATGAAAAAAGTCCAAAACAGTTTATGGCTTTTTAGTGGGGAGAGGAGGAACTAGAAAAGAAGGGAGGGCATGTTTTGTAAAATATTAAGATGACAATAAATTAAAGAAATACTCATTATTTGTACAACATTGTGTTTATACAGCATTGATTGCCTTTACTGATGTAGTCATAGGGAAATACGATACAATCTTAAACATAACTATTTTTTTCATCATTTGTTCAATCAATCAAATAATTAATTTGTCCCTCTACATATCAGCAAGCCTCTGCCAAATTTTCTTCCACAATAAGCAACAAAAATAGATCAGATGCTGAAATCATATAATCACTTTGCAAAATGATGACTCACCTTTCTCGCCTGGTGGTATGACTGTGTTCACAGACATCATAAGATACATTCCAGCAATCAAGGGCTGCCTGCAATGCAAAACCCAAGCTCTGGTAAACAAGTCCTCTGTAAAACACAACTGCAAGTGACTTGATATGCAATACCATTTGATACCACTAATTTCTAAACATTGGATTACATCTGAAACAGGTCTCCTGAAAAAGAAGCTGTTTCACGGCAGTTCCCCTCTCCCTCCCTTTCTTGCTACCATTTGTAAAGCATTTTCTGCCAAGTATGTGAAACAGGACAAAGCTATCATCTGCATAATTGCTGTTCTCATCCCAGATTTCTAAATATGAAGCTCTTAAACTGGATTAACTCAGTACTCACAGCACAGCTGTGTCAAGTTTCTTAGCAGAAAATAAATTTTTGCCAACAGATGACACGACTTCGAAAGTCTTAATATTGTGAAGTTTGTATTATATTTATTTCACATGTTTTCAAAGGAATCCACACTTTCTGTTCCAATGAAAAAAAAATTGGTAAGCATTTTTAAAAATACTCACTTTTGATGTGTCAGGTGTAAAGTTACACCAGAGCAGTCCTTGTGTTTATCTGTAAAAATTGTGAAACAGTTTCATCATTAGCAACTGAATCCCTGCAAATTACTACATATTAGTAAGATTCTTCTGCTGTGTAAAAAATACCAGAAGACAGAACAAGTTTTAATCTTACTGTGTGCAGTAAAACTGTTATTCTGTGGAAGTACTACTCAAATTTGCACAAACCTGAACATCTCAGTACTGCATTTGTAGAAATCCTAATACAGAGAAAAACTCTGGTGGGTGAAAACTACTGTACTAGAAAATGTAAATCTTTATGAACTAGCACCTGGGAAATGAAACAGTATCATGTTTACACTAGCAGAAAAAGTAGTTTTGTTTCAAAAAGTTTATATTTTGATCAAAGTTAGAAAAATGAAAGATTTGTGAAAAGCAATAATTTTAGCCATTAATAATGCAGCTGCGACAAATCCTGGTAATAAAAATCAGCAGATAAACTTGATATACCAATAGAGACAGCAATTCTGCTTAAAATGGGATGTCTTAGAATGTGAGTAAAAATAGCTAATTCATTTGTCAGTGTACTGTAACACCATTACGTGGGATGTTTAACATTTTATTTTAAAGACCCATTTGTCTTGATAGTTACTCAATTATTGTTGGTCATCTGGGAGTTCAATCTTTGCTCCCTTTTAAGAAAGTTTCTTTTTCTTATGTTTATAAAATAATAGCTGTAGTTAGAAGATGGATCTAACTCCAAACTAAGTAAACAGAACATTCTGAAAAAATATCCTCCAACAGTGTATGTTTCAGGTAAGAAAGAGAGCAGAGTAGCTATGGATCTGGTGAGAAGTGGTAACTTCTGAGAGGTTTTCCTCCCATCAACAGCCAGATTCCAAACTGAAAAAGTAGTGCATTTGAACAGAAAAGAAGGACCAGAGTGGGACAACACAGGGAAACTCGACAGATTAAAAACCATCAGTTCAGTTTTTCGCACATTAGCTATTTCAGTCACACCACATGTCGTTATTAAGGGTTAATAATCAGTTTGCTTTTCACCATCACTGACAGTAGAATTTACTAGAATTTGTTCTCACTATGTTCACAAAGTAGATCTGTAAATTACTGTATGTGTTATTCAAGCGAAATAGTTGCTAACACAATTTCACTGGGTTTTCATAATGCTCATCATCATGGCATCTACAAATTCTTAGTTACTCCAGGTCTGTGCATCCCAATAAACACTTTCGGATTTAAAAATCTGAATCAGTATACCACAGTTGTACCTTTACAAATAGCAACAGAAAAGCAAAGTCCTCATTGTACACAGAAAAGAAAAATAAGCACAGTAGCTCTTTCATCAAGACCACCTACAAATGCAGTTGCACTGAGTAAGTACCATTCCAGATCATTCCAGCACTAGTTTTCAATCACAGGTAATAAATGTTTCTTCCAAATTGCCAAATCAAGTATCCAAAAGTGCCAAGAAGACTAAGCTATTAAGACAAAAGAAGGGGAATGGTAAGAAAACATTCAAGAGAAATGAAACCCCTTATCAATGGTTTTAGTAAAAGTTCAAGATATGTATATACTGCTCATACACTATTCCCTGCAGGCAGCTTCATTTACAATCTCAATAACTCAGTATTTGCCACAAAACTCTTTGTAAAGTCTCTTCTGCTCCACTCTACTCATTTCAAACTAAATTTTTGTTATTTATACAAAACAGGTGACGCACCAGAACTCAGTTTTTATAAGTTTAATATTTTTAGAGCTCTGCACTACATGAATTTCAATGGAAATTGGAAAATGCTTGCTTCCTCTCAGAACATTATTAGTGAAAGTAATAAAATTAAAAATTTTAAAATGCAATCAGTCATTTTGTGTCTCTCAGCTTTGGAATTTTAGTTGAAAACATCAGCATTCTATCTTTTGAAAACTGCTGCAAAATTATCCCCAAACCATCAAACTAATTTCATATTTGAAAAATTTAGCCCTTACTACGTCATAGTGTCTCTTTTAAAAGTAGCACCACAGGAGGATGGAAGAAAACTCCAATACATTTCAGTTGGGCAGTATTAAAATATTTTGACACAATTTGAATTTTCAGAGCATAGAAAAAATTTTAATCAGCATTTTCATCTAAATAGAGCAATTTCAAAAGGAACTGAAGATAGCTGGAAAGTTATAATTGCTACTATATAAGGCAACCATCTAAATCAGCATCAGGAGAAGCACAAATGAACTTCTGGCACAAGTATCTGATCCGCAGTGCTGTGTTAAGAGTAAAATAATGGATGGATACATTAGTCTAAACCTTTCAGGGATTCCTACAGTGCTTTATAATTCTGTTTGTAGTTATATTTAGCCATAACTGAACTAAATGCTTTTCTAACAACTACAGAAGGATTCCAGACCTGATGTTTCCCTACCTCTCCTTCCTTCAGTTCACCTCCTTGAAACACTCAAAGCTCTGAACACTTCACCCAAGAACGCTGACGGCAGTGGGGCCATGCCACTTCCCTGTGCAGGTTATTTTCAAGCTTCACTATCTCACTTAAGCTTGTCCAGCTTATCTAACTACTTTGATTTCCTTGTTTCAGCTCTTCAGTAAATAAGCACTGCTCTGCAACAAAGAAGCTACTAGTTAATATTTGCCATATGACAAAGACCGGAAAATGCATTTTTATATAATTCAGAAAGAAGGTTCAAATTAAAGCAAATTGTCCATGCAGAGTTTCCAATTCAAATGAATCCAGAATTAGTGCTCATGACTGCCTTTTGTGTTCTGTGCAAATATAACATAATCATATTAAATATTCCCTGCTTTTATTTACCTATGTCAAACAAAGCCAATGGTTCACGTTAAACTGGCTTCAGATTTTAAGTATATAATTTTTAAAAATTGTGCATGACAACATTGCAATGATCATTCCAAATTTAACTGCCAATAAATATTTAAATTAGTTAAAAATAATCACAAATGCTACTCCTGTTTGTAATGTTTTCTAGGAGAAATATCTCAAATAGCAGAAATACTCAACAGTTTTTCAAATGAAATACTCACACCTGATGTGAAAGCAAATTATCCTAAACAGAAACACTCTCCTTCTGTAAGCTGATTTTGCTAAGACTTCTGAAGCAAGCCTGACAGGCTTTCTGCTAATCTGTCTATCCAGATTTACAGTCCTGAACTCTTCAATTACATGCATGATAATCTGCCACAGACATTGAGACTTCTAGGACTTCCTAGATGCTTAAAATGGTACGGTTTTTTTTACTCATAAAAACAAACACTCTTCAAAACCTATTTTCTTTGCACTCTGAGCATGCAGATTAAAAATTACTGAGCACTCTGCTCAAACTATTTATTCAGCTTCTTCATTGCTCTGTTTCTAGTGTTTCAGAGGAACAGTATAGCACTCATACATGGTGACTAGAATACTTATAAACTTTCACAGCAACAGAGTAGCCCTTTTCATGAAACTCCAAACCTGTTGTTATTTCAAAGTCAGCCCCTGATTTGTACCAGAATCTCCACACACAGTCTTAGAATTGGCTTTGCTTCATTAAAGATAGGAAGTAGCCTCAAAGGTGAGCACAACCTCTGAGCAAGGCAATTCCAAAGCTAATGCCCATGGGAAAGTAACTTTGTACAAGTTATATTTAAAGAGCAAAGACATGCATCACAAAAAATGAACTTGAGGTCCTAGTAAAGAAGGAGACAAATAATATTGCATTCAATATTGGTATCTAATATTTATACACAAAACTACTTTAATTTGTTTTTTTCATGTAAGTCAAGTGCTTGCACTTGCCAATCTGTTCACTCATCCAATATCAATTCAGTAAAATTCTTTTTAAAAGTCTAGTACAAAATCTGGAATGAAACTGTACATTTATGCAATTTGTGAAAAACAAAATGCAAACACAGACTCCCCAGTGACATTTCCACAACTTACTTTCCATATAGAAAGGAGACAATTGTTGATCCTGGTTAAATATAAATTTTTTAACAGATAAAGACCTCATAACGGTCACAGATGACTGATTTGCTAAAAGGATATGAAAATATATCATAGCCATGAATCTCTGTGAATATGCAAAGCTAACTTTATTCAAGACACAAGCATATCCAAGAGAATATCAAAGAGAAGCACACTGAATCTAATGTTCAGAGTAATGTTCAAATGACAATACACAACCCACATTCTTATGAGGAAACAGATCTTTTTAAGACATCTGCTAGCTTCGTGGCCAAAACTACTCTCTCCAACCAAAAAAACCAAACCCTGAGACAACACTAAGAACCCTACACCCCACTAAGAAAAGCAGGTACATCTATGTCATTATATGTAATGTGGGTAACATGATTCTTGGAGGGAGTGATAGCAGGGAGAAATAAATCTACTCTCAGCGAAAAGGTGGGCGTTAAAAGAAGAGACTGAGAATGCAATATTGTTCATTGTGCAAGAACAGAGAGAGAACAAGAAAGGGAAGGAAAAACATGCCAAAGCTGAACAAAGATTAAAGAATTCCCGATAAATTTGTTCCAAATATATTGACAAAAAATTATAAATTGCTTCAAACAATGCAACAGTTGCACACATACAAATGACAGAACATGAAAACCTTCCATACAGAACAGCTAGAAGACCTTATTATTGATAACTTCTAAACACTTTTATTCTTGGGGATAACAATTATATTCTGGAAATATAACAATTTTATTAACAATTATAACAATTATATTATGTGCTGGAAAGGACTAAGATAATGATATGGCAGGTTAGAAACAACATTAGTCTTTATTATACGAAGGGAAGGAAAAAAAAACATTCTAAGGATTAGAAAAAACCCAATTTTTTTAAAATTCAGATTCAAAGGAGCTTACATAGAAGAATGAAACAAGACCAGGATGACAACTGCACTGCATATCCCTACAGCCCAAGTTCAAAGATGACTGGGTCCCTTTACAGACCCTTTACAGATGGCTAGATTTACTTGAATTTGAACTCTAAACACTTATAACTATATAAAAAGGCAGACAAATTTCTGACGATTTTTTACTTGTTACGTAACTGTATCCACTATAAGGCATAACTCCACCATACTTTTTGCTTTTACAATATAAAAAGAAAAGAAAACGAAATGGAGAAATTAATATTTTTCTAAGATGGCTCTTTACATATTTTTTTGTAGAATGTATTTTTGGTTACCTAGCCTAAATTTTAATCTGTTTTCTTTAGACAAGGTATAATAAGTTTTATTTTGTTATCTGAGAGTAAACTGTGTATCTAAATATGAATTCTTAGCTCAGGATTATAGGTAAGAAGGGATGGAAAGTAGAATTAATTTAATACCTAGTTAATGAAAAGAAAAATATTATTTTTAGAAAAGTTCAACATGAGAGTCGATAATTTTAACTATGGCATCTTTTCCCCCCAAAATTGATAGGAAAAAAAATTGGGTGCTAATACATAAATAACTACTACATCAAGTCAAATATTTTATATTTGCAATTACTTGTAAGTCAGAATAGTGAACTCTGAACAATGCTTTGGAATCTTTGATGCACTACTGAAATCCTAACAAGTTAACTGATCACATTTCATCTTTTACCCTCTGTTCTAAATTGCAACAACTGCATGGGCTTACATACAAACTTCAGTGACTGTATTCTTATTCTTATGTCTGTCATTATCAACAGACATCTCATTACAAGAAAAATCCCTTTAGATTATTCCTGAAATTTAAAAATACTTGTGAAACTAGTTGAAGATTTGGCATTGAATATCTTTGAACAGTGGACATTTTATTAGATTAAAATCATATTTTTCTCTACTGGAATTTTCACAGGTAGGGAGCATTAAAAACATTTCTTCTCACAAACGGCAGAAAAGATAGATAATTCTTTACTTTAAAAATAAATCACAGACTACCAAGCAAAAGGCACTGAAAAATGGAGGGCACTCTGTCATACTCTGTGACAGTTGGAACAGTACATGACACTGGTATCATCTTGCACATCACAATCCTATCCGTCAACACTTCTTAAACTGACATAATTTCACAGGCTTACCTCTGTGGTATTTCTAAGTTCTGCACCTATATTCAGGGCAAAAAATACGGTAGACCCTGCAGAGGGTCTGTTGGCGGTATAAAATGATGTTTTAATTTCAGGTGATGATTTCTTTCACTGCAGTTTCTCTAAGTGTGCAAGTGGGTTTTTTGAGTACAAGCTCTGAGTAACAAGTCAAGTTTTTAATAAAAACTTCCAAAGGCATTCTCAACTAACGTGCAGTGAAGGTTATTGATCTACTTTGTTTCTTTTTTTAATAACTACATACTCATATATTATACTTAAGAGTGAAAATGAACAGTGAGAACTCTCAATGTCCCCAAGCAATAATGAAGAGCAGGCTGTCGATGAATATGCTCTCTTTAGAGGTTTGCAACTTTAATTATTCAGAAGTTTAGCAGGCAAAGAATCACATGGGTTTTAAGGGTCTATCTGAACTCTCTTATGAAAATCAATTCTTTCAACTTCAGCTGTGCACATTTGCATATATGCTCCATTCAAACAGTGCTGGCAAACTCAGTTTATTCCTTCCTCCTCCACCAATATTGCCATTAATCCATATTACATCTCCATACCCTCTGCTTCAGACAGTGCTGCTTAAAATTCTAGGTAAGTACTGCCTAAACCTTGCCAAAGATGCACAGAAGAGAGGCTGCATGGCACTGGGAAGCTGCACCTACCTGGTAACTTCTCCATTCAAAACCAAGTACAGTCTGTGGATCATTTATCATGATACCACAGAAGGATAGAGAGGCCACAGGAATAGCTTGAACTACTGTTGTAATTCATATTCCTCCCTTAATGTTTTTGCTCTTATTCAGCTTTCTCTTCTTTCAAGTCCAACATTTTCATTATCACTTAGGCCATGAGGTTCTTCACATTCTTGTTTAAATCCTACAGCAGTACTGTGTCACAGATGAGTTCCATGGGAATGACAACCCACAGGTTTTTTGCTCTTGATGACCACAGAGGCCATAACCCAAAAACTCTACACAGGATGTGATTTAGAGAGTAGAAGCAAGAATATAAGCACCTCAAAGGTGTCTGAACAAGGCATTTCAGGTCTAAAGAACAAAGTGCAATATGAAATATAAACAAACAAATAAATAAAATAAATCCCCAAAATCACAGATCACCAATATGTCAATGTACATTAATGAAATTCAAATTTCCCAAATCCCAGCTCATAACATATGGTCTGGATGAGCCATGAGGTGGACTGAACACTGGCTGAATGGTTGTCTAGTTGGAGGATGGCAACTATAGGTATAGCCCAGGAATCAATACTGGCTCCAGTTCTGTTCTACATCTTCATTGATGACCCGGATGATGGGGCAGGTGCACCCTCAGCAATTGCAGGTGGTACCAGACTGGGAGAAGTGAGTGATGCACCAGATGGTTGTGCTGCAAATCCAGAGGGACCTGGACAGGCTGGAGAGAGGGGCTGACAGGAGCCTCATGAAGAAAAAGGGGAAGTGCCAAGTCCTGCATGTGGGGAGGTACAACCCCAGGAACCGACCGGCTGGGAAGCGGCGTGTCAGCGAAGGACCTGGGGCTCCTCAGGCGGAGCACGAGCCCACTGTGTGCCCTTGCTGCAAAGAAGGCACATGGTGCTCCGTGCTGCAGGAGCCAAAGCAGGGCCAGCATGTCGGTAAAGGGGATCCTTCCCTTCTGCACAGCACTGGTGAGCCCACACCTGGAGTTGTGCGTCCAGTGCTGGGCTCCCCAGTGTGAGAAAGACATGGAGAGTGTCCAGCAAAAGGCCACAAAGATTATGAAGGGACTGGAGCATCTCTGCTGTGAGGAAAGGCTGAGAGAGCTGGCACTGTTCAGTCTGAAGAAGAGACAGATCTGGAGGGAGGCTGCAGGGAAGAGGGAGCCAGGCTCTCCTCAGCGGTGCTCAGTGACAGGACCAGAGGTGATGGGCACACACTGAAACACAGAAGGCTTCCACTGAACATCAGGAAACTTTTTCTCTGTGTGGGTGACTGAGCACAGGCAGAGGTTGCCCTGTGGTGTTTCTACCCCTGAATAGAGCTGGACTTGGGCCTGGACAACAGGTGGCCTTGCTTGAGCAGTGGGGCCATGGACCAGATGTCTTCCAAAGGTTTGTTTCAACCTCAATGATTATGTGATTCTGTGAAACACTCAATGACAAGAATAAGCATACTGCTATGCTTGAAATGAGTGTCTCACCTAAAAAAACCCCAAAAAACAAGCCAAACAAACAAAAAAGACACTGCCTCCATGAGTTACATTTTTTCCAAAAACAAATATTATGACTGACTGTGAATACTATCACTGGCCAGTGAATATAATCTGTTCACAATCTATTTAAGTAAGATGACAGGTTAAGTGTGTCAACACCTATTTGTTTCAACTTCGTTAAAGAAAACACTGAATTATATATGGAAACCCCAAGTTTCTCCCTAAACTTAAAATTATTAATCTGCTTCTTGATTACTTTAAGTCATTTGCTCCACATATTTTGAAGAAAAAATAGGTGTTCACCTTTCAAATATTTGTAACGATAAATCAAGTTTATAAAGTCAAGTTAATATACAAACTGTATTACAAATATGCCCACTGATCTTTGCAAATGGCACTAACAGAAAAATTATTTTCTTCAGGTAAATATTTTTGATGCTGTAGCTGATACAACTTACAGAGCAAATTTCCAAAATGCGTACCTCTAAATGCACTAACATCTCCATAGTGTACCTGGAGAACAAAGTATCTGCTACCCGTTTCTCCTCCAACTCTGAATCCCACACCTAAGAGAAGAAAAAGATATTGTTTTCAGAAACAATAAGATGATTCACCATCACTGACAATATAAAAAAATACAAATCACTTTAATAGCTAAGAGTGAAGGGGAAGAAAATTTCAGACAGCACTGAAGAAAACTTTGTCCTGAAACCCAGGAAAACCACCAGCACATGATTGCAAATAGACTAAGAAGCTAGGACCATAACTTAATTATTAATGAATAGATATCTGCTTTATGCAGAGAACTCTCTCAATCAAAGAACATTAATACAGATTTTATAAAAAATCCAAAACAAAAATGAAGTGTTGTCATCCCTGTAGTATTTGGTGGAACTTATATTTCTCATACAACCTCCACACGATACAAACTAGTTAACACTAACTTACTAAGAAGACATTGAGAATGCTAAGAGAAAAAGGCCTGCAGTAAAATATTTTTAGATTTACATTCATATTATATGCAGAAAAAATCTTCAGGAAATGATGCAGCTATGTTACTTGAGGAGAGAAGCAAGTACAGGCACAAAACACAATAGAAAAGCTTGAAATAATTTGAAATAATGAAATTGCAAGTTATCACCACCACCAAAAGGGATTTCTCTAAACCAATTCTACAGTGAACATTTTTCAAAAGAAGCAGAGAAAGCGATTTCCTCGTATTTGGTCAGAGAATTCCACAGTAACAGGCAAAGCCAACTTATAAATGGAACTGCAGCCTCTCTATGCAAAAATGAGGCATCTTTATGCATACTCCCTCCAAACTTTGTATTTTTGCATAGCTTGCCAAAAAGAAAAGTATAACTAGCTGAGGTTTAACAGCAAAACTTCCACAGAATCCTCCAAGTACCAAACTTCTACAGAATCCTCCGTGTAACAATTTTTTAAACTTGACATTCTGATAACCAAATCAAGTAACATTCACGTTGTTAAGTGTGTAAATGGATTATTAAAAAAAAATTTTCACGATACTATCCCTGGCTATGAAAATGGGCAGTAAAAGATGAAAGAAAAAATATTTAGAATTTAAGATATTTTCAGATCGAGGCTATACAGATGGTAGGTATTTCTAAGACCTTCAGTGGTTATTACAAATAAGCACTTCTCCCAGTTTTCCAGACATACCACTCCAAGTAGCTTAAAATGTTTTGATTTAATTCAGGAAAGTTGTCTATCATACAACAAAACGGGTATACAAGCATGCTGGTCAACTGCATCAAAGCATTAAAAATGAAAAACACATTAAATTGTCAATGTATACTTTGAACAAGAAAAATACAAAGTTTTGATTGAATTTGTTTGTGCTTTCCCAAACAACCAAAAATATTTTAATGTAGTTTGTGTGCTACTGAAAGATACATAAATGGTAACATTCTAGTAACATATAGTAGGAAATGCAAGATTAATGCTATATAAAAATAAACAGCATATTATGAGAATTATCTCTCCCTCTGCCTTTTTTATCCCTACAGAAACCCGAAATGGTATAGCAAACAGAATGACAAAAACCCACAAGTATATTAGCTAGCATAATACATTTCATAGTTAATGAGGCTGATGTTTAAACAGTTTCTATCAATTAGACATAATAAAAATATTATAGGATATTCTCAGATATGCCAGGTTCTTACTTCCATGTCCTCCTTTTTCCCCTGCCCTTGCACACAAGAACTTCGTATTAAAGGGCCAGTACCTTTGGGCAGCCTGGTGGGTGGAGCATTTCTTGCCCAGGCATACAAAATGTTAGATTTATCTTTGCATGTTCCTTCATCACAGTCCCTAAAAATATGAGGAAAGAAAAGGGAATATTATTTTTAAAATTCTGAAATCAGAAAACAGCAGGTGAGTTACATGCAAAACCACTAATTTTAAGATCTATGAAGATATTTTTTTGAACATATGCTGATTAAACACAGTTCTTTTAATGTAGATTGCTTTCATGGATATTGGTATATGTTCCACCTTCTTTTATTTCCCTCCCTTTGCCTTAAGACAGTGTTAGACAGTTCTGATGGGCCCTGTCAGCCTATTAACCAGTGATGGAAAAAATAAAGGAACCTTTTATGGTAATGAACTGTATGAAAATTTCTAGCATTATTAACTCAAGTGATATTAGATGACAACGGCTGCCACATTTACACAGAGGAACAGGACTCATGCACAAAGCAGAAAAAAATCCCACAAGACATCAAAACTTGGTTTTGCTAAAATTGGTTATCATAACATAAAATTGGTTATTTAAAATTCATTTAAAAATCGTTGTCAAAAAAAGTGACAGGAAGCTGTATATGAACCCACAGATAGGAGGCACTCAAGCTCTCCCCTGTACTTAATGCAAGCTCATTGTTTTAAGTTAATTTTTATTTCATTGCACGATTTCTTGTTTTTCAAAATAGAAAAATCACACAGATACACATACACACACACACAAAAGAAACAATCACCAAAAAAATCCCAAACAAACAAACCAAAAATATGCAACACAAAAACCCAAGGGAAAACAAAAAGAAAAAAGAAGGGTTTGCCAAGTTAACAGGCCACAAACAGGTCACAAATATTTACAGTAACAGAGAGCTGGAGTTGTCCCTAGCCTCTGCAGCTAGCACATTGCAGGTGACACTGAGGGTGAAGAATGAAAGACTCCTAAAAACTGGTAAATTCTAGATACCTTAAATCTGCAAGAACTGGTAAACCTGAGGCGGAGACACTACCAAATCTGTAAAAGGCTGGACACAGCTGTACAGACAGCACAATGTACCTGGACCACATCCAAGAAGGCACTGACTGCTATACGTGGATGCAGGCTGCATGATGACATACATGGATAATCAAACAAGGAACCCTAAGGAGCTTTCTGAACACCCACCTAGAATACACTTCTCCCTCTTGATCCTGAGTTAGGAAAAAAGGTTCATTTACAGGGTGTATTTGTACCTCCTTCCAATGGCAAAGCACCCATGGCCTTGAGCACAGAGCGTAGAAGTCATTGCACAGGTGCAGCATACACAGGTATGACTTTTAGAAAGCCTCACCCTGAAACTATCCAGATTATATCAACAGACCCAAGCCAGATGCAGTGAAGGTTGGCACCCATGCCAATGTTTCATTCTAAACCAAAGTGGTACAGCCCCTGCTCTGTTTATCACCGCTTGCAAAATGACACCTGGGAAAACATTTGTATATGTAAGGTATGGTTTCAGTCACCTGAAATTCTGGGGACAACAGAATGCCACACAGTGTGAGGAAGAGTAAAAACACACAGAAGACTAGGATATCTAGCAGATGCAGGCTCAGTCACGTTTCTGTTGAGGACGGCTGAGCCATATGTGCAAATGACGATGGTGCCTTCCAGGTATCTCTCCGAGATAACAGCTCTTCCGGCATGTGTATCAAACCATGTCAGCAGGACATTATGCATTTCTTTGATCCCAGTGAGCTCTATTGCAGCCTAGCTACGGTATTTATTTCTGACTGAAAGCTTAGCCATAATCATGACAGTATCAAGAGAAAAGGGAACGTGTCACCTCTTTTTTAGTAGTTATACTCACAACATGTATTTCTAGACCTTCATAACTAACAGTTTGGTCACCTTCCCCTTCAAACACATCCACATTCCAAAGGACAATCAAAACTAATTTCAAGATAAGTGAAATGTTTTGATGAATGCAGCTGCAGCTGAAAACTATGCAACTTCCCACTGCTACTATACAAAAAACCCAAGAGGCTTTAGGGATCTAACCAGGTATTAAGCTGCACAATTTGGAAATGTGTTGAAGAGATTGTTTAGGAGGAATGCCAGAAGGAACTACAAACACAGTCACAGGTCTACCAATCACACTTTGGCCAGACAGTCTTTAATTTACACCACAGTATTTCTAAGAATACATTAATTAGGAAAAAGACCTCTGCAGGTTGCTTCAAACTTTCTTCCTGAGACACTACCAGAATGGAAGGGGAAGACTGCAGTGGACAAAGATAAAATACAGACACTGCTCTTTCATTTTGTTTAAAAAATGGTCAACCCTCTCATTTCACCATCAGTGATAATCTTGAAACATCAAGTTTTCAGAAAAAAACAAACCTAGAGGAGATTGCAAAGACAAGGTAATAAGATAATCAGACTGAAAAGCAGGGAGCTAGCAAAAAGTATAAATTTAACAAACAAAAAAATCACTGAAATTCATAGCTTCTTTACATACAAAAAATGAGATTCAAAACTGAATGAGTGACACAAAATACCTTAAAAATTGACTATAGCTGCATATCATACAGTATTGTCCTAAAAACTGATTTTGACTCAAAATTTGGGATTGAGGGGGGTAGGAGAGCTCACTGACTGCTTCTTGGATCTTTGGGTTTTTTGCAAACTCTCCTGGACTTCCCAAAGGCATTCTCCCCAATCCCGGGTATGCTTAAGAGCTGTTTTTATTAATGGCACTGGGGTTTTGAGTGATTACCTAGACTGAAAGTAAAATATTTCACTATGTCAGCAAGACCAGTATTTGGCTATCCCATTAGCACATTTGCATTGGTTATGGCAACAAATAACTTCTTTTACTTCTTTCTCTATTATACTGTACTCCTCAACACTAACCAAGATTTTTAAAAAAGGGTAATTGAGGTGATCGAGTAAGACAAACCATCATTTTTAGCTCCTGAACATTCCAGAACATTCTGGTGCAGTGGCAATGGCAAAAAACTACGCCCAAAAATAAAATTCTTTCTACTGCCTCCACTCTCCCTCATACAGTGAAATAGAAGTCCTTCACTGAACCAGTCATGATATCTTTTGCAAGCTCTACTGAACTATTGATGTCAAAGGCATCCAAAACCATTCTTTCCTGCCAACAGAAACAACTAGTCTGATAGAGGAATTACCAGGTGGTCATCTATGACCTGTACTTATACATTTGTTTGCATTATATAACTATTTAAAGTTGCCTTGCCTGATCTCAAAATAAAGGCTATGTCTATGAATCAGCTCATTCACAAGAGTTTATCTCAGCATTAGGTTTGACACAGCGCAAGACCTTTCTTGCCAGGAGACTCATAAGTTCTGAATAATTCAACATTTTCTTTTAAAGCATTCAAGTGCATTCCTGATTATCTACAGAGAATCTGAACTTTTATCAATCAGTTCGAGCATGTTACTTCAATTTCAACACAGTTTGTTAGCTCAGGCAAAACTTGTCATTGTGGCTGAACTGATTTTAGATTACTTATGATCAAGGAACAGAAGCAGCTACACCATTTTTTTAATGCACTGAGCAACACCTGAGGCAACGAGCCCTGAGAAAATACTTTTTTTTTCTCCTGTGGAAAGGCCTCTGTATTTCAAGTAGGGAGAACAACCTTTAGCATTTGTTCACATAAGAATTATACCACATTGCAGTCAATGTCGAAGCCAGTGCAGGTTCCACACAATCTGACAGCCTTTCGGAAGGCCAGAGACATTTGCAAGAATAATGTCAAATCACCACAAAAGGCAAAAGGCCAGATGGGCATCACAGATTTTGGCTTAGCGCTGCTATGGCCAAAGGGCAGCTAATCCCAACAGAGTCATCTGGGTGGTTCTCATTCCTCCCCCCTCAAACCCAGCCTGAATAAAACTTTACACCTAGGAAAACTAATTTTGACCTTGCATTCTGAATGTTCATAACAGCCTATTTTTCCATAATACAACTAATCCACATCATGATGGTTTGAGATGTAGCTCTTGACTTGAAAAACCACATGTAAGTAATATTGCCAGAACTTTGATAACGAAACTAGAAGAAAGAAAAAAATCTATGTGGCATTCCTCAACTGAGTAGAAGCTGGTCATATAAAAAGTAAGGGAAGGATCCTTGCTAAACATGTCTTACAGCAGTCTGCTCAAACAACTGTTCTTTCCCTACTAGATGGAAGAGCAAGAGAAATCATCACTTGCTAGCCTTCAGGTAACACAAGGAACAGTAAATAACCAAACAAAATAAACAACAATGAAGACCAATAACACACAGTCATCAGAATTACTTTAACAAAATTAGGTTAGAAGTTTCTAGCACTCTTTAGTCTATTTTATGTAGAAAACACATGATCATCTTTCTAGCCTTGCAAATAACTGCGGGCAGAGCAAAATAAAAAGCTGCAAACCGCTGCAAAAACAGGAATGTGAAATGATGAGACAGTGAATGAAGAGCTTTCATTTTGAGAATGCAAAGGAAACACAAAACCTCAGAAACTACACACTAAAAAAAAATAGCAGGAGTTAATCAAAACCTGCATATGAAAAATTGGAAATAGCAGATTTAAACACAACACTAATGTATTTGGTCTGGCTAAGATGGAGTTAATTTTCCTCACAGCAACCCTCATGGTGCTGGGATTTGCATGAGTAGCTAGAAAGCTGTTGATAACACACCAGCATTCGGGGAAGATCTTAGTAGAGGCCACAGCCAGGCCAGCTGACCCAAAATGACCAAAGAAATGTTCCATACCACATTATATCCACTCAAAAATAAAAGGTAGAAGAAAGGAGGGGGTGAGGACACACAAACACACACACGTTTGTTATTTATGACATTCGTCTTCCAGAGCAACCATTACTTGTGCTGAAGTCCTGCTCCCTGGGAAGTGGCTTGGTGATGACAAGTAGAGAATAAAATATTTTGTTTTCCTCCGCTTCTGTACAACATCTGCTTTTGCTTTATTAAACTGCCTTTATTTTTACTCACAAGTTTTTTTCCACCCTGCTGAGGAGTGGAGGGATAGAGCAGCTTGGTGGGAACCTGGTGCCCAGCCAAGCTCAATCCACCACAACTAAGTAAGTATCTTATCGTTTGACAGGTAGGTGTTAAGTACAGCAATCAACAACAAAAGCAACATTAGCTGCCACACTGCACAGGCTGTCATTGGGGACTCTTCTGCTGGGAGAGTGAAGATACAGCCAGGGAGCTCAAACTACCTGAACTCTAGACTCAAAACAGGGATTTCAGTCTGATTCAGTTTTGAAGAACTTTGTTTTTTGGCTCTGGGTCTATCTCTTCTCCAACCTCAGAACATCAGTTAGATGTGACTTAGGCATTGTCTCATAACTTCATCTCAACACAAGCTCCTGATCAATCTGTAACAACCTAATTCTATCATGTACAAATTATTCCAAGGCTCTAATAAAACTACTTCCAGAAAGATGAAAAGAGCACAAGCTCCAAGTACAATCTACTCCGTTTTAAATAAGACGCTCACTTTAAAAGGTCAGAAGGGAAAAGTTTTATGTTGGTGTATTGTTCACATTAAAGTATTCATGTATATTCTATCATATAAGATACAACTTAAAAAACCACAGAAAAATTGTCTGCTGGGAAAAGAAATTAATAGAAATTCTAGGGTTTCAGTTTTACTTTGGTCTGAACTTCTCAAGCGTCTGCTTTTCTTGCATTATTGTGCAAGATTACAACATTTTCAATATTAGAACTGTTGGTTGATAGATAAACGGGAGATAAGACTTTTGAGGAAAGTCTGTTGTGTATGTTTAAAATATTAATCAAATCATCTCCCCCAAAAAAGGCATTCAAAATGTTTTGGGGTATTTTTCCTGAAAATATATTATACTATATTATTAGTTCTAAATTCCAGGTCTATTTACCTTTTTGGTAAATACTTAAAAGATAAATTATGATCACACAGCTCTATCAGAACACCTATATTAAAATTGTTCTACAGTTCAGTATAATTCATATAACCTTTGCAGCATCAGCAGAAATACCTCATCTGCTCTCTCATGAAACACTGCAGAAAATTTGCAAAATTACTGGACAGGCGATTAATTTCACCCACCTTCACATTCTCTTCACTTTGCCTCCACACACCTATTTTATTGGCATTGGGTGTTTCCCTCTGCTGTCACTGCTTAGGCATTTTTAAGGGCAAGTCAACTACCAAATCACTTGATAATCTTCTTCAGTTTATCCTTCGCTCAGTTTCATTCTGAACACCTGCTACACGACTTCATACAGAGAAAACAGCCAACTACAGGTTGAAGATTAGATTTCTTGGTATTCAATGACACTCTCTTTACTATAGCTCCTGCCTCCTCCTTGAAGACAGTCAATTAGCCATGAAGAATATGGAGGAACAAGTTAAAAAAAGAAACAAAACCCTTTATGTGTGGAAAGAGAAGATTGTTATATATTTCTTCTTCGTTCCAAATCTTCCTACTTTTCCAAGAGATTCTGACACTAGAAGAGGTTTATATGGAAGCAATTAACACCGAGAAAGAGTTGATTAACAACACAAGCAAGATGCAGCTCTTACCAGTAATTTTCAGTAGAGGAAGGTTCATTACATCCAAAGAGTAACATGTGATGGACTGTGTCCATGCTGGCATGAGGCTTAAAGTCAACTGAAAAAAAATACGGCAAAATAAGCAAGCTATCCACAATCTCGCCATAAGTTACATAACCAAGATCATCTCTTGCCATTTTTTCCCTGTAGTACTACAAATAAGGCAAGTACATCCCCACCCATTTATTTGCCTTCTGCATTCCACTTACATACTTTCCTTAAATTTTCATTCAACAGCCTTCCTTCTAAGCTAAAACACTGTACCTCATTTATTTATTAAGAAAAAGAATAAGTTCCCAATCAAAACCACCGTATTTCCCACAAAAGTTAAATATGCTACTTAGTTAATATATCAGTGTATCCCAAACGATGAAGTTTTACTGCACCAGTCTAACTGCAATCTACCTTTGAAATCTGCACTTGTGATTTAATTATACTCTTCTACTTATTTTGTACTTCATAAAAAATACAAAAAAGCAGTAAGTTACAGTTAAGAGCAACCAAATCTTATGCATTAATAATGTCTTCTTCCAGTATTCTACCTGGCTTACATTTTTTCTGCATCTTTTTTGAGACAACAGTTCCAAGAAGGGATTATGACTGAGTCTCACTAATACGTCAAACCCTTTGGAATGGAAAACAAGATTTATTTAAAGTCAGCATGATCTCACCGCCCAAATATTTCTCATTAAAAACTTAGACGTGAATGTTCACCTCTCAAAAGTCTGTTCTTTAAACTATGCCACAGATAAAACAATGATTTGGCTTCTCAAGTACTTGTGATCCTGTTTACCACAGTAAAAAGTTTATGAACATCACAGGAGTAATACTGACGATGAATGTACAATGATGGCGTTTCTAAAAATAAAGCAAGCTACATTCTTTTATTACTACTGAAAAAATATGCCAGACAGAGGGAATGCAATAGTTTTTAAACTTATACTACAGCAGAAATTCTGAAGACAAGTTACTCCTGCCCTTACAAGTAGGCAGACAGTGAGAAGCCTCCAAGTGAATGTCTTTTAGCTACTGATATGGGGAGATAGTGAAGCTGCAAACCAGTGAAAGGCTGTTCTGCTCCTGATGTTTATGGCATTACCTGCACTTGGAAATCAGTGTTTTAACACACAGCTGTGGCAAAGCTCCTGAAATGAATGATGATGTGGGTTATTGTCCCAGTTTCACGGGGGAAAAAAAATCAAATAGCTTCTAACCCAATTTCTGGAGCTGAGATCTGTTGTGGAATGTAAGGAAAACCAGCAAAAAGTTAAGGCATGCAAGTCAAGTTTTAGCTTGAAGATATAAGGCAGGTGGTCAGAATGTAAAGAAATGAGCATGCCACAGTTGAGGGCTTGGTCTGGGAAACAAGAGATGTACCCAAATGCCCTGAGAAGATATATATCTCTTTGAGTGATATATATGAATTCAGAACTACAAAAGTTGCCAGCATGAAGGAAGTCTAGAGACAACACAACACCTTTATTTTTCTACAAGCAAATTCTACTCATTTCATAGATAAAAACTTAATCTGTGTTATGGAAATAAATTTTGTTTTGATGTTTTTATCAGTAACAATTAGTAGTGAAATTATCATTTATGGCTGCACGGCAGAGGCAATGTGTCATTCTGTGTGGAATTCCTACCTCAGTTTTCAGATGTTTTGGGTGTTTTAAACTGCTATTATCAAGTGAGAGATTAAATCTCTGAAGGGTTTTTATATCCAGTTCACACATAAGAAACTTCTGTGAAAGTTTTCACACACATGTGAAATTATTGCCAAAATTAATACCTGTAAAAAATGTACTGTAATTACCACTTATAAAGACAGCCTTCAATAAAGATAAAATTGAAGGTTAGGCCTGTTAGCTGCTAAAGCCACCACCTGTCCTGCTGCTTAATACTGTATCACTGTTTCTTTTTATTTCTCTACCACTCTCCCATTGCAAATATTTATTTTAATGAGTGTTTCAGGAAGTCTTTTATTCCCTCCACACAGTGCCTATTACAATGATATCCTAGAGCAGATAGGACCTTAAGCACTATTATAAAACTTATTACAAATACCTTACTAAATGCTACTCTTATTAAGAGAAAATAATGTACCAGAGCTAACAAAGCAAAATCAGATTTCTGGCATACACCATTTTAGCTGATATACCTCATCATTGCTTAAGGAGGCATTGAAAAACCTCAGAGTCAGCCTATGAGCTTAAGACAGCTTTGTACAGGTGGTTGCAGTATGGCTCCTGTACAGCTATTTTCTTAGCAGCACACCCAGGCATATAACTTTCCAAAGAGAAGGTGAAAAGAAACAAATAAAAAATTTGTCTAAAAAACGTTGTGTTGAAAAAAACATACAGGTTAATGTGGGATTCAAGCCAAATGCAGTACCTGTCACAGAATGAGAAAGTGGCCAGGGTTTGAAGGGATCTTAAAGACCATTTTGTTTCAACCCCCCTGCCATGGCAGGGACAGCTTCCACTATGCCAGGTTTCTAAGAGCTCTATCCAATGTGGCCTTGAACACTTCCAGGGATGGGGCAACCACAGCTTCTCTGGGCAACCTGTGCCAGGGCCTCACCACCCTTACAGTAAAGAATTTTCTTCTAACAGCTAATCTAAACCTACTGTCTTTCCTTTTCCCCTTGTCTTGTCACTCCATGCTCTTGTAAAAAAGTCTCTCCCCATCTTTCTTGTGGACTTGAGCCCACAATCAGGTCACCCAGAAGCCTTCTCTTCTGAACAATCTCAGTTGTCTCAGCCTTTCCCCATAGCAGAGGTGCTCCATCTTTCTGATCGTCTTTGTGTCCCTCCTCTGGACTTGCTGCAACAGGTCCATGTCCTTCCTGTGCTGGGAACTGTCACTACCAAAGGCTTAAGAAAGATCCAACAGAAGTCCTATTTTCCTAGTTGACAGCCTCCACATTTTACAGTAATGAACAGAAGATTACTCAATAGTTAATTTTTTTAATGCATGGAGAAATGATACAAATGATTACTAAAATAACAGTAGCAGTTTTCATATACACACTAAATTGAAGTCTGACAAAATTTCTTGATCAAGTACTACTAAGAACTACAAACTGAAAGAGAAACAGGAATGAACGGAATATGACATCAGTTTAACCTTAACAGTGTGTACTTGAGCTAAGTATTTAAAAAACTAACTTCTAAGAAGTTAATCTTTACAAATAATTCAATTAAATAAAGTTGATAGATTTTTTTTTCTAAATATTACTGTCCTCTCTATCACAGAATTAACTTTAAAGAAATTTATCAAGAATTCAGTGTCCGGAGTTTGGCAAATTAGGGAGACATTAGAGGCCTCCAATAGAGAGAAGACATCACTGCTTGGCAATAGGAAAGTTTATACGTGCCATAATACAGTAACAAACCTAGAGCTTCTCAGAGTCCTTTATGGATGAAAAGTAATAAACCATCTAATTACTTCAATCTGTGTTGCTGAACGTAGAAGGCTCAATTTCATGTCTACAGCACAATCTGAGAGATAGGGACTTATCATGCATCAGTAAGAAAAAGACATTTATTTACTGGTCCCCCATGTAAATGAGTGTAAGCAGGTGAAGATGACAGTCAAGTTTTTTGGCTGAGTGGCCTGCTGTCAGACTCAATTTTTATGAGTGTCTGTAGAGCACCCTTTAGCTATCTCTACAGCTTAGTAATGAAAAACTGATTTTTACCAATGCCTGCACCATTAAAGACTCACCTGAGTTTCTGGTTTGGCTACTTACTCATAAACATTAATCAAACAGGATGCAGAAGAAGAAAACAGCAGCAATATGTTTTAAAAATACAACTGGAGCAATACTTTCTTAAAAAATTACACATTAATCTCACTCACTAATAACATTTTACATATTAATCCGCCAGCCATTTCACTTTATAGGAGCAAAAGGTATGTTCCTAACATAAAACGAAATGTACGCCAATCTACCTCATAAAAAACCACTCTCCCTAACCCAATTTGTCAGTATTTAGAGCCCTTTGGGACAGAGAAACAACAAATGGTTCAAACAGAAATCTCAGCCTTAACCGTCTGACCCTCCACTAAAGAACACAATACAGAGAAAAGCATCTGCAAAAATATACAAATGCATGCCTGAAAAAGACCCGTAGGGCAAAACCTGCTCTAATTCTCCTTCAAGCTGGCAACATTTCATTAAGTAAGTTTGGTCAATTCCTTCCTCTGACAATGTCTGAAAACTGACTCTGAATAAGTTTGTGAATTCTGGCACAGCATCCCTCCAGTTCTGAAGTACAAAGTCCACTGTCCCTGTGCAAGCATGAATGTTTACTGGTTTCCTTTAGGGAAATGGCAAAGCTGAAGTATGAATTCAAAGTCCTTACATACAAATTTAATAAAAATACTGAAAAAACCGCTAGAACAAAATTTTCTACTTATTAACAAATGTAATACTACCCACATACAACACTAAAAAAGAAGCTCTGTCTTCCAAGGCTCTTATATTTCACCAATATGCAACAAAAATATCCTGCTGCAGGTTCCATAATAGAGCCTCCTCTTCCACAATGTCTTGGAGGAAGGAAGAAACAAGGGTAAAAATAGGAAAGTAAAGTTAAAAAAAGGAATGATTTAGCAAGTCTTGGTGAAACTGTAAAGACGCATTGTCATAAAAATATCCTTTTAAACCATAAAAGGAAACAAGCACAAGGCATTTGCTTAGCAAATAAATTGAACTGAAGGGAGGAACATGCAGCTTTACCATCAAACCGTCTCAGGAATCCAGTTTATTGTTTCAGTTATGTGTATTCACACATCCCCATGTTGAAGCTCTTCAGAACACGCACTGTCTTCTCAATACATCACTAAACAGCAACCCAGTGACAGTTCATATGCTAGTTTTCCATTGTTTTTGTCACAAAGCAGAACAGCATGTTTTAAGGAAAGTTAATTACACCATTTATTGGCAATGCAATGAAGGCAGATTCCATTTAAACCATAAAAATATAGACTCTATCCTTTCAAAAAGAATAAACATTCTCTGTGTGCCAATCTTCTATGCTTATTTAAGCAACATAAAATACATGTATGCAAGTTAATAGCTTCACAATACTTAACAGTATTCAAAGTAGTTAAGGAAAAACCTCACTGAGCAGCTAGTTTCTTAGGTGATGATGCTTATTTTAAAAACCTCTTTCCTGAAAACATTTAATTTTCTATACAGATATTTTATAAGGCAGGTCATTCTACATTCTTTCTACAGCTGGTTATTATTGAGTCTACTCTTTCTAATGATCAGGTAACTTCCACTGATTAGGAAGACTCCAATCTGAATCTTTTCCATGAGGAATCACTTTCCAGTGATTTTATTGAAGCGAAATGGAATGATCACATGCTTCAGACTGACCATGTGCCTATTCATTTTGTGTGGAAGTGACAAAAGAGGAAAAAAATAATAATTTTCTTCTACCTTCAAAGCGTACAAAAATATGAGTTTGTGAGGAACGCTATCATGGGAACACTTTATGTTCCCACATCAAGGTGGGCTTTTTTACAAATTGCTCATCCAGTTCCTCTTGCTCTTCAAAGCTCGACATGACAACTAGAATGGTTTCTCTGTCCAGAGACCTTATTTTGCTTTGTAATGACAGGTACTCAAGAACAGTGATCACTGGAAAGGTGACCAAATCCTGTAAAAATCAGGTGAAGAATATAGAAATTTTTAGGACTGCAGAAAAAAATAAAGTGGGTTGCACTGCATGACTTGCACTGAGACTTTGCATAACTTTTAAGCAAATTCTTTCCATAAGTCCTTTTAAGCACACACACCATCAAAAGAAGCTTATGTTCCTTTAACACAAACAACACAACTAGATGCGCAGAAACCTAATAATGAATTAAACTACGGAAATTTTCAACTCAGTGAAACACTAAATAAAAGCTGCTTAAGGAGGAAGTTAGTAGTATTGCCTTTCTATGAATCAACAAAAGCAGAAGAATCTGTTGCACACACAGCACAGCAAGCATAGTTTATTTGAGAGTGAACACTCACTCCCTTCCTTCTATGTTCATTTTTCCTTCTGGGGTCATAATCACAACCAAACTGTGAGGTCAGATTCTCACTTCTTTACAAAACAGATGTATAGAGAAAGCACTGAAAAACATTTAATCATTTTTCTTAGTTACTGTAATACAACATGAAAATCAAAACACAATATTCTATCTTCTGAGGGATTTCCACAAGGAAATCGACATGGAACAACAATCTCTTAACACACTACATCAAAACCTACATGGGATTCCTATCATACTTTTATGAAGTGCATATATCCTAAAATGCAACAGAAGTGTAAAGGAAGAAAAACATTGTTTCCTTTTATACAGTTTATAGCACGTTCTGAAAGCCAAACTATCTTCAGCCAAACCAATAAGCCTTTTCTCTACCTGAACAACTGTATGTTCATGGCAAGGCACAATAAAATTTGAAGTAGTGCAAAGATTTTCTGAACAGATGGTGTTCCTCTGCTGATCTATATGATGAGCATTTGTAATGTATTACATGATTTCCTTCTACTTGTCTGCCATCTTATTCACGCCATGCCATTTAAAAAAAAAAAATAGGGAGAGGGTTTGGTTTCTCCAAGTAACATCTTTCAGCAGCCAACATTGACTGTAAGTGCAAAGGATTTACAGCCTGTACCAGCAGGTAAATAAACAGTCTGCTTAGCAGTGCAGAATTAAGTATCCGGCCAGAGACAGAAAGCCAATACTTTACAAATGGGACTGTTTGGTGCTGACTGCCAGAGGCATCTGCATGCAGCTCCTTAACTCCTATTACTCATGAATCTCCTCAGATACAGCGTTATCTTGACTCTAAGTAGCTCCTTCTAGTTAGTTTCCGCACTAGACGTGACAAATGCATTTTGGAAACTCTGACGTCCAAAGATGAAGTTAATATGAGTCAAAGAGAAAAAAGAAAATGTTGAGGTTCTTCAAAATAGCTTGCTTAAGTTCTTTCCGTTAACCAATACAACCAATACTCACCTACATAGGCTTCATCATCCACTGGCAGGGGTACTGACATGCAGAGGTAGGTATCAGACTGTTAAAAGAAAAGAGAACAGAAATTACCTTTAAATTGGGAACATTAAGAATTTAAAGAATACAAACAAAGCATCAAAATTCCTTACACTTTCTGAAAATGAATGTGGGAATACTGAACAAATAAATATATACAATAGGACCATCTAGAAAAAACATCACGTACTTTACAGAGATCCTTGGGCAAAGATGACGTATGTTATCTGGTTTACTACTATAAGAAATAAATTCATTGCCACAATTTATTTACATGTAACAGAGATCAGGCTGTAAGGCTATCAAAGTGGCTGTTAGGCTGATAGGTACAGTATTAACTATTTTAAACCTCTTTTTTCTTAAACATTTTTATTTCCAGCTTCTAAGGCTGTTTAGGAAAAGAAATGTATCACCTACTGGAATTTCACTACACCCATGAACTCAAAATCTGACAGGCCTTCACTTTCATAAGGACATCTAAACAGATAAAGATAAAATTCCTGCTATGAATAACTTCAAACTTTATTTAAAAGAAGACACTGTGGATAGGTGTAAACAATTAAATGCAACTGAGAAGGAAGGTACAATGGTGATAATAGTATGTGATTACACAGAGCAGTGATTTGCACAGATAAGAAACCATTTTTGGTATTTTTGCTAGCAAATGGGAAGGATGAAGGGAGGTTAACTGACACAATTGATGTGAATGCCTTTGTGTACTGTCATTACCTGCATTTACACAGTGAACATACGAAAACATTCGAGAAATAGAAAAGGAAATATTCTATGTTTTCTATTTAACCTGGGCCCAGAAGAAGTTGGTTTTTTTTTTTTTTTTTTTTAAAGCGCAACCTAATTTAGGACCTTATACTCAAACTCTGAAAGCCAACGGCAGCAATGCTTTACACTGCAGTACAAATTAAACAGTTTCCAATGAATGCTCATGTGTAGCACCTGTGCCAAAAGAATGCACAACTCAGGTATAGGTAGAGCACTCCTAAGGCATGTAAGGGGTTGGTTGACATTCATGCACCCATAGAGCAACTGCAGCTATGAACTGTAAGACAAATCCTGGCTCTCCCACCCCTTCAACATGCCCAGTAACTCATTTAAAAAATTTAGGGTTTTTGGCAACCTTTCCCCCAGCCTTGACAATGCAACATACAAAGAGACTTTTTTAAAATAGGAATCCAAATGGACTGATCTCTTCATATGTGTTTCCTAGCCGTTCAACTGATGGGCTCCTCAGGTAAAATCAATAACACATAATTATAAATGTGCACCTGGATGAACTGAGAGTACTTTTCACTCTTTCTGATGGAGAAGTTTAATATTTTGCTGCAAAGAAGATCTAGGAGAAACCATATTTCTGTTTTGCATTTGCTGAAATAACACCTCTTGCTTTAATTTACATGTTCCAAGAGGGGTTTTCCCCAGTAACTTGAAAATCTCATTTTCCCTTCACTCTTTTAAAAGTGCTGCAACAATGAGTCATCAACTTCTGCAGCACAACATACTGCTCTTTTCAAGCATCTGCAGCCCTCTAAAAGAGATGTAGACCTCTTCATGACATATGTAATTCCCTGCAATGGCTTACTGCAAAAAGAAAAAAAATTCATTCTTTATCTTGCTTAATGAAATCAGACGTGAAAATCACAGTGCAATCTCAACACTTTTATGTGAATCTTAAAAATGCTAATGCTAAGTTTAAAAATCTTAACTGTCTTCACTTTTACTCAGCTCAGTAGAATATAATACCCTGCATACCTTAAAGAGGATACAATCATAACTTGTTATAGTAGCTTTCATGGAGTATTTTGAGAGTTAAAAATACTGTGTCAGAAGTACTATGCCTTTTAAAGTGCTTTTTGGTTGTTTTCTCTCAGCTTGCCAAAGTTGTAGCAACGTACAGTTTAATGTAATTAGCTTCACCGATACATCATCCAAAATTTGGTGTAAACTGCAACCCCATGCCTTAATAGCACAGCTAGAAATATTTCACATTATAAACCTTCAACAATTCAGTTTATTAAATCAACATTTTACAAATAAAATTAATTCAATGAAAAGATTTTTCTCTCATTTGAGGCTACTTTATTGTTGCCTACTTTTCTCTGAACATAGATATGTATCTATAAAAGTTACCTTGATTTTTTTGTTCATTTTATTTGAGTGATATTGTAGGGAAGGCTTTTTTTTCCTAGCTTATTAAAAGAAGAGAAAGTGGCAAAAACTGCAATTCCCTCACCTGCTTAGGTGTCACCCCAGGCATGCGAATGTCCAGTGCAAAATCTGACAGACCAAAAGAAATCACCGGCTGGTCACTTCCAAGGCATTCACTGGAAAGAGATCTGCTAGTATCTTTATATCTTAAAAAGAAGGAAGAAAGATTTTATTTTTTTTAAGTATTGATTTTTGTTATGTCTTTCTTAAAAGAACTGTCTACAGAGCTAGTAAAGAACTTTGGCAGTGCTGAATAGTTCCAGGAGTGATCTGAAAATTTCACTCCTTCATGAGCTGAGGAAAACATCTTAGTTATGCAGCACTTACTGAAGTAGTTCCTGATCTGAGCAATCAGATGATTAGTTTGGAAAATGTCAGCTGAAAACGTAATCTATTATCTCATCCTAATAATTGTCTGTGGCACATGATGTACAGATAAAGAATTAGTTCACTACAATATGTCAAGTACTATTAATAACTCATAACACTTTTGGGGGTTTTTTTTGAGACTATTTGCCTGATTTAGAATTCTATACAGATTAAATTTAAATTACATGCAAAGGGGCAACTTTTAATTCAAACACTATGGCATTTATAGCAACTTCCATGCTACTACAAGTAGCAAAGTAAAACAGTAAACTTTGCAACATCAAACAAATATCAAATTCTGTATTGAATACAAAATATAAACGAATTGTAAGAAAAATGCAGATCACTGTAAAGAACTGAATGTTAAGTCGTGAGAAACATTGATGCAACACTGATACAAATTTTGACTATGTATATTCATGTATACAGAAGCGACATGGTACGCAACCTCAATAACAGTAAAATCCTTTTTTCAGGAGCTAAGAGGCTACTTCTCTTGTCCGCACTACAATAAAGTTTACCTATGCAATTTTGAATTCAAACCACCCTTAAATTTCTCAGGACTGTTCAGCTTCATTGACATTTTCTTATTAAAACACCATCCTATCCTGCAAGCTAACTCCAGCATCTGAAATATATTTATTCCCTGAGTAGCCTCAAATACAGCTGTGGTGTTAACTAAGAAAGTTTTATTGTCATTTTATCCTTCTATCTACCTACCACCTTTAATGAGCAACCCTACAGATAAAACATGAGTTTCTGTCCTCAGTATGACAAGAGTGCCATTTCAAAAGTGCAGAAAGAAAATTCAGAGCAATGATCAAAACCGAACAAATAATATAACACATTTTTATCTAGGACATGCTTTTTCATACTTTTGTAATATTGTGACTGCATGCATTCAACACGTAGTATTTTCCTGCATAACCCACCTCTTGAAGACTGAAAGTGGGCTTCTGAAACCCAAACAGATGTTTTGAAACAGAAGAAGCAGTATTAGCAGGTTGTTAACAAAGCCAGCCATGTCCACCCTGCTATTTCTGGCCTGATTAAGCACGCAGAAAAAGGGCACTGCAGTTCTATCAGCTGTGATCCTGACAATTAGGTGGCAGCAGCAGCAGTATCATTTCACTACTTCATTATTATGTGCTCTGCGGGCATCCTCCAGCTTCTGACAGACCATCTGTCTTGGAAGGCGATGCACTGTAAATTAGGAAGGTAGATGATATTATGCTGTCTTTTTTATTAGCTATAAAAGGGTGTTGAAGAATCTTTCCTTGCAGATAGATGACACTGTACTTCTGTCCACTTAAGGAGCTGAAAAGGATTAGCACTCTTGATGCTTTCTGCCCAGGTTGTGCAGTTAAACCTGCACGTTACTGATCAATCCACAGCGCTGGAGATTTCAAGTGGCATCACAGAAACCAGCATCAGTCATCCTTCAGAACCTGTAAAAATAGAAGGAGCTTAAGGATGACTAACACATTAGAGCATTAGTTCTCAGCAAATCCCTGTTGAGGCATTTTAATACATTAGTAGGTTCTTTCACGAGCTTTAGCCCGGTGCAGTGAAGATTGCATTGGTTCTGTTCATTCCTCCTTTTCCTTCCCTTCCCTGCATACAGGATCAGAAATAGACAGATTTCATTTTCATACATGAAATGTATTCTCAAACATATTTTACATGATGGGAAGAAATATAAAAACCTCTTCAATATGTAAAATGCAAAGTACGGAGTATTTCACATATGCAAACACTAGTTTCATGTGTTCTACAAGCAGGGGGGGGAAAAAAGCGCCAACACTGACATAGCAAGAATCAAGGTGCGCAAATTTTATTAACTATTGGCAAATGTTTCTGCACATATTGCAGACTGGGAGAATATTTTACTTTTAATTCAACCTATCATAAACCATTATGTCATTAATAAGTATCTCTTCCTTATGTACTTTAGCTACTTTTTATATCTATTTCAAGAAACAGATAGTTTAAAATTATTTTTGGAAATACAGCAACCAGAACTGTGGACATCAGACTGCTTTATGTTAGCTAAGCAGTTTTCTACCCATTCATACACTGTGGGTATGTCAGCATAAACCATTAGTCTCCCCGCTGTTTAACTTCAACTGTTCTTACTTCCTCTTTTCAGTTGACACGGCATTTATTCCAAAATTTTAGTATTCTTTAATAATTAAGCTAGAAAATTACACAGTGTCTTACTGAAGTCATATACATTAGTATTATTTTATTTTTTGAATATTCCAGTTTTGGCAGAAGGAAAGTTTCCAGTCATAATCAAAATCTTTTAACTGTACTATGTAGTAATTGTTCTAAATTAGTATAAATAGAATATACGAAATAGTGTATTCTAGATTAGTATAAATACTAATAAGAAAAAAAACCCACCCAAATTAAAATATCTTCCAGCCCCTGGAACACATAGTCAAAATAGTCTTATAAGGATGAAGTAGAAAATAAGGATTCTGACATGAAACCAATGAAAATCCATGTACTTCATTAAAAAATCAGGGCACATGTACCAAAAAGGCTTCTTACAAATCAAAAGTGCTTAAGCATAAACTAAGAAGCCACACTGGCTAAGCAGTCATGGCTTGTTGCTAAACAGCTACAGTAACTTGCATTGGACTGTTCGCAAGATTTAAAAATTTGATTATGTTAATCAACATTAAACTTGCAAATTTTATTCACTGAAGGATGGCGTAAAAGATTTAGTCACAAACAACTAAAAATAAACACATATTAGTTTTCAGCTTGCCAAAAACATGCCAAGGCAGTCCAAAACCATTCAGGCAAGCAATGATACAATCTTAATTCCTTTTTTAATGTAAATTTTCATGTCTCCACTTCTTTATTTGAAGAGGTGATCTAAATAGTTTTCACTGGTGAACTATACAAATCTGCAACACATATAAAGGACTGTGCTGTGATGAAGACCAAAAATCATTTAAAAACAAACAAAAAAGACAAGTATGACATGCTGATATGCTTCACGTAAGTTAACTACAACTAGGCTTCACTACTTTCGCTCTTTAAGAAATAACTACACAACAGTGAGTGTTCAGTGTCTTTGTAAACCACCTGACCAGAAGTTCTACTACCTTTCTTTAGTTGTATTACCCAAGAAATTGTGTCTTTTTTTCCCATACCAGAGTGCAAATACAGTTGACAGGCAAGAAATCTGAAGTACAGGGACAGGAAGGATACAGTGAGTTGTAACATTCACAGAACTACAACACTCTAATTCTTTTTTTAATATGAAAATATATTTTCCCGTATCTAAAAATAAGAACAAATGCTTAGTTTATGATGGCTACACTAAATCTGAGATCTGTTACAAACATCTACATGGTATACAATTTAATAAAGGAGATTTATTTAATATAAAAGAAATAAAGGAAAGGAACTGAAAAACCAGACCAATAGTCCTTCCTCATCTGAAATATAAGGGCTTCTTCATGGCAGCTTTCATTTCTCACTACAAGTTAAGCATGGTAATAGCAAAAATCACCAGAATACATCTTAATGTTAAGAGAATATGTGACGATTCATGGCTGACCACAGGAGACAGGGGTAAAGCAATAATCTGGAAAAGTCTAAAAAAGCAAATAAATTACGCTGCAGTGAGATAAATACACATCTGTATATTCTCCTTAAAAATGATCCAATTTCATCCCCAAGTGCTTTTTAAGGTTTATCTGCTGGATGAATATGAAATATGAAGTTTAATGTACCTGGTACTTCAGATTAGATCCCTGCACAAAGAAATTTTACATTTAGAAGGTAAGGAGAGCAAAAAGTAAAAGAAGGCAGCACTATCCTGAAGTTAGTCCAATGTAATTTTAGGTATGATGCAATATAGAAAAATATGAGATGAGGGAAAAAAGTGAGGATGAGAGATTCAGTAATAAGATTACATAATTAAGGTTCATTATGTGGACATCTAGATACCACTGTTATGCTTTCAATTTGGGGTAAGAGATCCCAAGGGAATGGAAGTAATAAAGTAAAAAGACATAATTAATGACAAAGACTACAGTGAAAGTAGAGAAAGGGAGATGAAAATTAGATTGGGCAATACAAGCATGTTATTTTATCCCACATACTCCACCCAAACGAAGCAAAAAGCAAGGGAGTAAACAAAAAAAAAAAAACCAGCCTAAAGCAACTAGCACGAAAACTGGGGGCGGAGGGAGGAGAGGCAGGCAAGAAGTTGGAATTCAAAATGGAATGCAAAACAGAGTAACAATATACCAATGACATGATACAAATTAGAAGTGTGTAATCTACAAGAACAGCAATTAATTTCCAAAACTCAACTACATAAAAGAAAGCTCTGTGTTAACCACAAGTTTATAAAGCACATTATAGTATTTTCTTTTTAGTCATTAGAACATTTTATATACAGTACCAAGAGAACAAGCCAGAAGCAGAAACCACATCCTCAATCACCACTACCTTCAAAGAAAACAGAAATTAGAAGATGATCAAAATTCAAGGGGATTAATATCCAAGTCTATCACAGATGGTAATTTCTCATACATGAATCTCTGTTTTTCTTTCTTATGCACTGAAGTCATGGAAATGAGTAAGGATTCCTTGTGTTCTGTCTTCAGCTGAAGTCAAGTTCACATTTTGTCTTGGGCAAAATTTTAAGCTTAGACAACAACCGGGTATACAAACAATAGCCAGTTCAACAATGAACTGCAGCTAGGCCTCCAAGTTGGAGCACTCTGCTTCTAACAGGATAACCAATATGTTGTGGGATCAGCTTAGGAAATAATTAATGCACTAAATACAGCCACCCAGGACACAGATTCATAGGTAAACATATTTGGCAAGAAGCCATCAAATTAGACAACCTCTTGATCCTCAATATCGATTAAAAATCTCACAAAACATACCTAAGGGTTAGGAGGAGATGTATAATGCAGATGGCACTGGACTGGGACAAGTGACTGATACATCAGAGCATTGTGCTGCTATCCAGAAGGACCTTTGACAGGCAGGAGAAATGTCCTCATCTTCACCCATGAGCCTCTCATTGTATTTTCTCTCCTCCGTCCAGCTCAGGAACGGAGTGACTGAGTGGTTTTGGATGGGTGCCTGGTGTTTAGACAACGCTAACCCACCAGAAGGACTAGTGGTACCTTTGGCTGCATGAGCCAAAGCATGGCCAGGAGGTCACAGGGATCCTTCCCCTTGGTGCTGGCGAAGTTACACATGGAGTGCTGTGCCCAGTGCTGGGCTCCCCAGTGTGAGAGAGACATGCACCTACTGAAGAGAGTCCAAGCAAGTACCATGATGATGCTGAAGATGCTGGAGTATCTCTCCTACCAGGACAGTCTGAGAGAGCAGGGACTGTTCAATCCTGAGAAGAGAAGGCTCAGGGAGATCTCATCAAGCTATAGAAATACATGAAGGGAGGGTGCAAAGAGGATGAAGCCAGGTGCAAACTTATTCAGCATCTTTATCAGTGATCTGGGCCTGGGGATCAAGTGCCCCCTAAATCAGTTCACGGATGACACCAAGCTGGATGGCAGTGTTGATCTGGAGGGCAGGAAGGGTCTGGACACGCTAAATCAATGGGCTGAGGCTGGTTGGATGAGGTTCAACAAGGCCAACTGCTGGGTCCTGCCCTTGGGTCACAACAACCCTCTGTAGTGCAAAACTGCCCCACGGAAAAGAACCTCCAATCACCCATTGGAACTGTTGGCTGCCTTGTATTTTCCTCCTCTTGCTCTGCATGTGTTCAGGCAGATGATGCCCTCCTCCCTGCCCACCTCAGCAGTGCATTCATTTTCCATCAGATCAATTGGTCAGTGTGCCAGCAGGCAACTGCTGGCCTTCTGTCACTACAGAAAAGGTGTGGGGCTGTAAAGGATCCCCTTGCCTGGGCAGCAACCCAGACTGGATTTAGAGTAGTGTTAAACATACTTTTTTAAAAGTTAAAATGGCAACTTTTCAAATATAGCTTGCCCCTTGGTTTAATTTATATTGCGCAAATTCCTATCTTCTGCTACCAAAAAAACCCTCAGATATGAATACTGAAGGAATAATTAAAAAAGAGAAATATGATTGCTCTTAATGTTGTTTTTATGAACCTTCTCCAAAATTTGTTCTGCTGAGAATAAGTATGATGCCTATTTTTAAAAGGAATATTTTATAAAGAAAGCTATTGTCCAGTCCATCACAGGAAGAACAATATTAATACATTAAATAAAGGACTGTGATTTGAATTTTCTTGTATGCATTACAGCAGAGAAACTGGATTCATTCTAACAGGATTTACTCTTTGAATGCTTTCCAAATACATCAAAATTAGACACTGTGTATTTCTTTCCTGTTTAACTAGAAGAATAAAATGGTAATTACTATTAAGCTCTCCATAAAATGATTGTTTATAAGGGCAACACAATATATGAAGAAAGTTCAATACCTGAATCTAAGCTTATTTTGAGAGATTCTGATGACCCATGAAGCATTTTTATGGGTTTCCTACCAGGAAAGTAAGTTCTACTTACTATCTTAAGATAGACAATCTGTACCAAGAAAAATAATCAAGCAAAATCCTTCAAATGTTCTGTCAATTCAGTAAGTATGGTAAGTTTTACCCACTGGACAGATTTTTTTTGTTGTTTTTTTTTAAATTAAATGAAGTTTTATACAGCAAAGAAATGGAGGATGAAGAACTGTCATTTACACTTTTCCCTTTTGGAGACCAACATATTCATGACAACTTGCAGTTTGCAGTTTCCTAACTGCTATAATAAGAGAAAATCATAAACCCTATGGCCCCATATAAGGAAATCCTATTCATTAAACAATAAAGGAAGCATTCAATTGTATTTAGTAGGCAACTCATATAGCAATTGTAGTTATGAAAATCACAAACAAAAGGATGCAAGGAAACAGATTATTATATATGTTTATACAAAGTAAAAACAAGGACACTATTTCCAGGGGGACTGGGGAAAAATTTATAGAATATATAGAAACTAAAACCAGCCTCAGATTTTTTTTGTGAGCCTTGGGAAATGTATGAATGAAAGCACACAAGAACCAAGGGAAGCAAAAAAACCCCACACATCAAGGTGTCAGAATTGCTGTCACCAACCTCTGCAAACAGCTGTCACCCTCAGCATCTCCCAGACTGAGACAAAAGGTACAAACTTAAAAGTTTAAGCAGACTTGATCTTGTGAGATAAATTTCTAGAATTGTTAATTTTTTAGCACCGTGTGAGAACTAAGTGGAAACAGAAGAAAATGTGCAAGAAAAAAAAGATGCAGAAAAAAAGATGATGAAAAAACTACTACTTCACAATGTGATCTTATTGAGCAGCCTTTGCTTAAGACTTGGTTATTTGCCAACAAGTAAAGCTGTCCTAGGACAACCTTCTCAGTCACATTTTCCTACCTTTCCTGAAGTAAATACAACAAATGCCACTCCTCAACACAAGGCACACTTGCCAGTGTGTTTCAGACCAAAATAAAATTGGAAATTTTGGAAACTTACATCAATTTCTGAATTCTAAGCTAAGATTTTTCAAAACATGATATACAGTTCAAGGTAAGATTTTTTTACTCATTTTCCCCATCACCATACTGTAAACTACATGGTATAAACTTGTTTAAGAACAAGGAATTGTACTTTGCTTGATGGAACGGAAATATGAAAGCAAACCACCAAAAAAAATTCTTTCCTGTTCAAATTAGTACAATTGTGCTTGCATTAGTAAAACATTAGGAGACTTCAAGCAGAAATTCACTTTTACAGCCTGAAACTGCTTGAAACACTCCCGATCTTCTCTTGGGATCACAGATATTTTTCAGAAGTCTGAAGACAAGACAGCACGTGTTGGTTTTCCCACTCTGCATTTTAATAGCATTTGAAAAGCATTTTATTCACAATAAATCACCTTCTAATGCTTCTGCTTTGAGCAGGTATCAAAACAGGCAAAATTCTCTTGTCAAGAAAGATCAACACTTTTTACAGGAAGACATCATCTTAGCAAACTGCTAATTTCATATAATGAAAAATGAACAAGCTGGATCGTACTAATTACTTGCTTAAAAGGGGAAAAGACGTAAGATGCCTCTGCTTTCATTTAATATCCAGATCAGTATCAGTAGCACAATGTAGTAAGAATAAAAGTTCACTGAAATGCCCTTTGTTTTCCCTTTGTTACGGAAAAATAAAAAATATTAAAGGGAGAATGTTTTATAGTTAGGATTTGCCTCCAAGGATAAAGAAGATGAGAGATAATTTCAAATACTTAAGTTCTATTACGCATTACACATGAACTATGAATTAAATTCATTGCAAGTTCCTTCGCTAAGAAGGACATTGAAGTGAGGTGGGCTTAGCTGCAGGGCTCTGTGAGAGACACCAGCAGCAGTCCCTGTGTCAGACAGAGCCAGTTCCAGTCAGCTCCAAGATGGACCTGCTGCTGCCCAAAGCTGAGCCTCTCAGCCCTGCTGGTGGTGCCTCTGCCATAAGGTATTTAGGAAAGGGTAAAGAGCACTGCAGAGCAGCTGAGAGGGATGAGAACAACTGAGAGAAACAACTCTGCAGACCCCAAAGACATCGAGGAAGGAGGGGAAGGAGGTGGTCCAGGCACCAGAGATCCACCTGCAGCCCACAGAGCCGGTGCCAGAGCAGGCAGATGTACCCTGAAGGAAGCTGCAGTTCCCAGAAAGTCCATGCTGGAGAAGGCTCCTGCCAGGAGCTGCAGCCCATGGGAGATCTGCACTAGAGCAGTCTGTTCTCAAAGAACCAAACCTATGAAGGGGACCCATGTTGGAAGAGCTCATGGAGGACTACCTCCCACAGGAGAGACCCCACTCCAGAGCAGGAAGAAAGCATTATGAACTGACTGCAACTCCCATTCCCCATTCCCCTGTACAGCTCAGGTGCATGAGACAGGAGTTGAGAGCGAAGTTGAGGCTGAGGGAAGCTGGTTGTAAATGTGTTCTTATTTCTCAGTATCCTACTCTGTTTAATTGGTAATAAATCAAAAAGTAGAGTATCTGGAGCTGAAAAGGGAACCACAAGGATCACTGAGTCCAACTCCTAGCCCTGCACAATACAGCCCCAAGAGTCACATCATGGGCCTGAGAGCACTGTCCAAAGGCTTCTTGAAATTCCCACTGCAGGGATAGGCTAGGTTTTTTTGACGGATTAGTGAGTTGGAGTGGTTCTCAAAGGTACTAGATAAAGCTAAGCACTGGGGAAAAAAAGAAAGAAACAGCAGTGTGTAGCTAGGAGTCAGGACAGCAGCAGGGTCAGGAACACTGCTAATGCTAGCAAGCTTCTAGCTCTCCTTGGACATGCAGTTGCAATGCACCTTTATGCCTGTTTTTCTGCAAATGGTAATTCCTGGTTCAGTACAACATTCTTATGAGAATGGTGGAGTGATTACTTCCACAGTTTCCATTTGCTCAGTAGGATGCTGGAATGACCTGTCAATCCAAATACTATTCATGACAACACCCCCCAACTCAAGACACACCTCCAGCAAAAACCTGCCTTAATAAGCCTTACTTAAATAACAAATGTATGTCTACTAGAAACAAAAATAAGAAAAATGAAGAACTTTTTTCTAATCCCTTTAATTGCATGCCTCTTTTAAGTAATGCCAGGTAAAAATCTGGAATGTCTCCCTATCTATCCAGTCTAGGTCATGTAGTTAAACTGAGATTTACAGCATTGTAGCTTCACAGAAGTTACAAGCAATTTCAGTAAATGAAAGTAAGCCAACAGAAGTTTTTTAGAGTTCATTACAAAAGTAATGTCGTAGTCTTTCCTTGCTCCAAATGGCACAGATAATAACACCTCTTAACTAAAGAAAATGAGGAGAGTGGAAGATGAACACCAAACCAATGAATCCAATTCCATTTAGTATTCGTTAACAATTGAGCAACAAAAGATACATGCTAAAAGCAGATAAATGAATCTTCAACTATTATAGGCCTTTTTATGACATACTTTTTACTAGTTAAATGCATTGTTTCCAAAACTAGTATCCATAGGAGTAAAAGAAAGAATTCTGTAAACATCAAAATAATGCTAGAAATCTAGCATCTCTAGAGATACAGATTTTCAGTATCACAAAATATAACAATGCTAATACTAAGATAATTGAACACAATAAAACAGAATAGTATTTCAGCAGAACAAGTCTTAACATTACATGGAATTTTTAAAAAGTACAAAGGTAAGTACAACATGATTGCCTGTGATTATTCTAGCACTAGGTTTTTCTATGAAGTGTCTAAATACAGGTGGAGTACAGTAATAGTATATACTAGGACTTAAACGGATAATCAAGAGGAAGCCTGAGTTTCTTTGCTAGAAGGCACCACTACACATAGGAAAACAAGAGTTCACAGGGGAAAATGGAAGAAAAACTAAGCACACCGGAAAGGAAGAATAAGGGAAACAAAACCAGAAATGAAAACCGATGCAAGAAAGAAATGCTGAGAACATGCTATGCTCCACTGCTATGTACAAAACATCCAACTCCATGGCAGAAGTCAGGAGAAGGGACTCCACACTGGAGCAGGTGAATGTGCTCTAAAGGAAGCTTCAGCTTACGGAGACCCCACACCAGAGCCAGCTCTTGCCAGATGCTGTAGCCTGTAGACAGGTACCAATTGTGACAGATGTACATGTCTCCTTAGTCAAACAGTACAGGTTCAGAGAAGATAAAGATCTGAGCCATTAATGGGCCAAGAACTCCAGTTTTATCTGTTCTCTGAAAACCCACGAAGGAGCAGAGTGACCCAGTGAGCATCGATGCTCATGAGCTTGGAACACCAATCATGCAAATAAAAAATGCAAGTGGCTTTTCCAAGGATCATTTGTCAAGGAACAAAGGAAGCTATGGGCACAAGGAGTCTCATGCATACTTTTCCCATTGTATACAATTTGACCATGAGCAAACCACATTATTCCATAAACATGACAGCCTAAGTGAGCCTTCTTTGAGTTCTCTCTGCCAGTGCATGGCAGTGATCTCCCCTGGAGCTGGGTGGCCTCTCAAAGTTGCTCCTTGAAGCAGAGAGACCATTTTATGAAAGGTAGGTCTGTTTTAAGTGACTGATATAGCATAGAGCCTTGGTAGAGTGGTAACTTGGATTTGTGCCTGGTAATTTTGAATCATTGTTCAAATGATGGGGCCACACAGTAATAAAGTGAACTTTGGCACCAAACTGTATGCCACAGTTTTACAACATCTTATTAATAACACTTTTGCTAAAACTCTTTGACAGTGGTTCATTAGATGATCTAAATCACCAATTCATGACACCCATTAGGAGCACACACTGGAGGGGGGCTCACACTGGAGAAGTCTCATCTGGAAAGACTGTAGCTAAGGAGAGGACTTACATTTTATCAGTTCTTGAAGGATTATATCCCATATCCCACAGGAGGGACCTCACACGGGAGCAGAGGCAAGGTGTGGAGTCCATTGCAATGTTAGATCCTATGGCCTGGCCCAAAGGGACGAGAGTTGGAGACTTAATGGAAACACCTTTAATTTGTTGTAATCCATGATTTGCATTTTATGTTACAGGAATTCCTATAAAAGGAGCTGCCTGAACCAGCAGCAGATGAGCCTCACACAAGGCAGCACGAGTGCAGTTGTGACCTGACCTGAGCTGGCTTTGGTGCCCAGTAACTCCCCACAACACACCAGCTCTCTGTCCTGAGCGATCACCAGAACAGATGGAGCCCCAAGTCATGGACTGAATTAACTCAGTGAACATTTGTGGGCATTTTACAAGGGTGGTCCATACATGGATGTGCATACACATCAAAAGACAGGAAGTGGTGTGTAGGTGGTGAGGATAATGACAATGTGCTGGATAACATGAGACCTGAGCATGATACGAACAGTGTGGAACTGGGGATGGGGTGTGCATTTGTGGGGAAATGGGTACTGATTTTGGCTTGGACAGAGTACATTTTCTTCTGAGTAGCTTATATGGACTTATGCTTTGGATTTGTAAGCAAATCAGCATTGAAAACACATGGATGTTCTAGCTGCTGCTGAGCAGTGGTTACACAGAGCCAAGGCCCTCCCTGCTTCTACCACCACTGTACCAGTGAGAAGGCTGGGAAGGCACAAGGCAGGACAGCTCACCCTAACTGACCAAAGAGATAGCCCATACCACATAAAGGAGAACTGCGGGGACATTTGGATTGATGGCATTTTTCTTCCCAAGTAACCACTACATGTGAAGGAGCCCTACTTCTTGCAGGTGACTGAACACCTACTGATGGCAAGGAGGATATGAATTCCTTGTTTTGCTTTGCTTGTGCATGCAGCTTTTGCTGTCCCTGTCTTCATCTCTACCCATGAGCTTTCTCATTTTCTTGTGACTGTCTTGCCCAACCCACTGGGGGCCAGTGAGGGAGGATCTGTGTGGTGCTGACATGCCCACCAGCCTTAAACCACAACTAGTTTTGTTTATTTGCTATTTCCATAACACAAAACAACCCAAAAGAGAAATAACCATGAAGGGGAAAACAAATAACCAGTATTAGTGTCTAAACTACTGTGAACATGTTCCCTGCTCTCTACAACCTCCAGACCAGCCTCCTGACAAGATTTCCTTGTAGAAATATGTTTTACTCCAGTTCTTGGAATATGAAGGAGGATTCTCAAGCTTGTTCATTTCTAGAGTAAAGTGAATCAAGTGTTCTTCCCTGGAAATGCTATTCAGCTATACACCACTAGGACTGAAAAGATCATACATGAAAAATAGTAGGATACTCATCCCAACAGCTAAATTTTAGACTCAATCCTCAAATAAATGGTCCTACTGTGGAAAATATAATATTTGTAGAAGAAAGGTATATGAAACTGAACTATGCAAAGTTGGGCAAGACAGCTTATTTCTTCTGGATACTGGAATTTAAAAAAAAAGTTTTAAATTGTATTTTTATAGAAATACTTGTTTTCAAAACATAGGTGATTCAAATTGTGTTTAACTCCTTTCTCAATAAACTGCATGGGCAGAAAAATCTTTAAATCCAAGACTTTACAGTAATTCTACTGTCTATTTTGTCTCATGCAACATCAGGGTTTGACTTACGAGGAAGAACATCTTTACTTCACATTTCTTTTACTTACTTTAATTGTTCAGTCAAAAGTACGTATGAGAGACAGGAAAATATATGTAGAATCTACAGTACCTTCTCCCTCAGCACAACAAAAACTATTAAAGCGATAAAACTATTTAAGGAATTAGTTTTCACATGTGAGATCAATGGCAAGTGCAATTTTAAAAGCTTACTGACATACTGGTTACTCCTGTTTCTCAGTAACACTGGCCTTTATTCATCCTGATAATCTTGCCTGGCATTTAAAAAAAAACCAAACCCAAAACTTGTGAACAGCCATGAGTCATACATATGTTCTCTCATAGGGTGTGTCCAGCAATTTCAAAAATTTCAAGTTATCTTAATTTTAGATTGCCTTAGCTAAAGGAACTACATTACTGTCAGCATTACTCACAGCATAGTTTAAAAGCAGACCTATCCTTGAATGAAATGAAGAGAAATCAGATACCTTTGAACACAAAAGGAGGAAAGAGAGGCTGCTACTGAAGGAAATCTTTCATGCTACAAGAAGAGGTCCTTACAAGTGCCAAAAATTAAAGATATACTTTGCTTTTTAAAGATCTGACACCTATTAGACCGAAAAACTGTGGAAGATTTCCGCAAGAAAGCAGTCCAAACTTTAAAATGGTACTAGTTTCCTTATAGCAAATATAAAAAAAAATTATGACAAATCTGTTGATAGACACATATTCATTCACTGAAATTATGAACCATAGAAAATTATGAATTATTTCAAATCAATGCATAAATCTTAAGATCTTATTCTGTGATAGACAATTGCACACCTTTGAGAGTGAAGAACCGCAGCAAGTGGAAACAAGAAAACCACATCACACACACAAAAGACTGTGCATTCTCATTCAACAATGTTAAAAACTAACTAGATTTCACATACTTACAATTCAGTTTTTACATATATACACACACACAAGTTCAGTCGACCGGTAAAAGCAATGAAACAAGAGGGAAGTTTCAAGAAAGTTTTTAGGAGTTTTGCTGTACACAAAAGTTCCTCAGAACTGGGAAGAACCAGACTTCATGTCAGCTTGATTTGGTTTTGGTGTTTATAATAATATTTAAAGCTACATAAAAAAAATGCAGCATCTTGAATGAGGCTGCCAGACCAGGTCAGAAAGATCTGCACGATCATCTGTTCTCATTCTTAGCAGACCAGTACACTTCACCCACATTTTTCAAGCAGGTATCTCCTACATCTTAGTTGAGATATATATACACACACACACACACACACACATATATGTATGTCTATATATATATGTATATATACACACACACCCCATTTATTTGCCATTTTTTGCAAGTATTTGTGTCCAGTAAGGCTCTTTTTGGGTTTTAAATAGAATCTTGCACAGAATGGATGAGACTCATAAAACAGGAAGCAATGTCTTTGCTTGATACTGATTTATTACTGTTTTCCACAAAACTCTGACAGATATGGGTATAACATTAATCATCATACTGCCCTTCCTATACCACTCTACAAAATCCTCAAGCTTTATGTTTTCTGACTCCTGCATAATGGCCATGATTTCAAATTGAGGAAGAATCTTAAGACTTAACTTGTTCTTAGCTAATTTGTTGAAATTAATTCAGCTGAAAAGCGTTTCTGCAATACAGAGTTTGAACACAACCTGAGAAGTCTGGTCTAATGATTTCTGAGCCTGTATATCAGAAAGCAAAAAATTTAAGCTCTGCATTTTACTACAGAGGTTGCCTTGCTGAGATCTGCAGACACTTGGCAAGAGAAACTGGAACATGCTGGAATCCAATCTGGATTTTTAGCTTTCAAAGCATAACCACTGCTTGCTGAGAATTAAAATGAAATTTAAGATGTACCAGAAACCTCTATTTGAAAACAGAAAAAAAAATTTGTTTACTTTTCTTAACCTGAGTACCTGTGAATCCTACTGATGTCTAGACTCTTGAATTCCACTATAGGGAAGGAAATGAAAGCTGTAATGAAGAGCTGTAATGAAAGCTCTTCAATTTTGTTGCGGTTTAATCCCAGCTGGCAAAGGACTCAGTTCTTTGACTCAGTATTTGTCTTATTGCTTATGCCCATTCTTAAAGACTCTATACTGGTGTTGCAAGCGAGTTACCCTTCCCACCCCCTCCCAAAATACAACAATGGTAAATCTGTAGGTAGATATTTAAATGCCAAGTTTGATCAATTTTTTTTTTAATTTGGAAAAGAAAAAAAATTAGGTAATTATTTTATGTATTTTGCCTTTTGCTTCAGAATGCAATCTCTTTCCTGTGCTATTCCATCTGTCAAGTGATTATTTTGATTAGCTGAACAGGCAGCAACTCAAAAGACTGTTTTCCTTGGTGACTTGTCTGTCGTTAAGCACCTTGTGCATGCCAGCCTGGCAGTACACTTTTCTAGGAAGTGTTTGTCAAGTAACACCTCCTATGAAAGAACAAAATGAGCCAGGAAGTACTTGGAAATAGAGAATTTATTGGGAATCGATCCACTGTTGGAGGAGGACATGGAGCAACTTCAAAGACAACAGCAACAAACTGAACATCACAGGAAGAAACCTTTCAAAGATCATTTTAACTACAGGCCAACTCAAAAACCCTACTATTTTCCCCCTAACATTATTCTGTTTAGAGATTACATGTTATGGAACAGAGCTAAAAGCAATATAAACAAAGCAGCTTACAGGCTGCAGTTGAATTTTTGTGATCTGCATTTGTGACGTGAATTCTGTGATCTTCATTTGTCTAATCCATCTTCCTTCAGAACAGTCCACTCTTCTAACTGCACATACATGACTGTCCTTTACCACTAAGTGAATATCGAATACAAGTAGCAAAGAGAGAAAACTGTACTTACAGGACCTTTTACCAATTCTTCTGCTAGTGTGCTTAACAATATTCAATTGCTTATTTAACAATAACAACTTAATGCCAACACAAACCGACATCCCACAGAGAACGAGAAGGAGGTGTGTCTTCAAAGATTGGCCTTTGCTGGAACAGGACAAAGGGAAACCCTCAGAACACCTGTAGAAATGCTCACCCAGCAGGGTGGGGCAGGCAGGGGGCCAGGGGAAGCACAGGAGCATCTGCAGGAGATTGAAACAGCCCTGCGAAGCAACCACAGCGACCAGGGCTGGCAAGCAGGGACCAGGCTTGTTCCGCTTGAGAAAAGAATGTTTGCTGGAGCTCTTATCATGGGGGGCTACAAACAAGGAGACTCTCCTTTCACAAGGAATCACAAGGAAAAGACAAGAGGTAACGGGTATAAATTACTCCTGGGAAGATTCTGCTGGACAGCAAAGGAACATTTGTCATAATGAGAACAATCAGCCCTTGAAATAATCACCCCTGGGATGTGGTGGATTTCCCAATGTTGGACTCTTTTAAGATCCATCTGGACAAGGTGCTGGTGATCTTGACTGGACCATGCTTTTACCAGGAAGGCTGGCTCAGATGATCCTTAAGGTCCCCTTCCAACCTGATATTCTGTGACTCTTGCAAGAATCACAATGATTTAAAAAAAAAAACAACAAAATACCCACCTTGAGTCCCAGATTTTAAAAATTGTTTACTGTACCTCGTGTCACATTATTTTGCTACTCCAACAAATTCTCTAAGTAGTAACAAAAAGCTTTTTAGTACTCAGCCAGTACTTTAATTCTTAGCCAAAACAGAATATAGGGAACAAAACAAACACTTCTACAGAAGAAGCAATGAGATCCACCATGTTTCTGGGCTTGTCAAAAGAGAACAGGAACAAATCTTATCAAGATTAAGGGCAACTGCATGCCTTTTAAAAAAATAAAAATATTAAAGGATATCATAGTTACTGCAAGTCCATGGGCTCATTCCTTTGACATACAAAATAAAATATGATGCATGACACAAATATTTCTTATTCATAGATAAGATGAAGTTTTGGAGCAAGATTTTCATTTATCCGAGAAAGGAAGTGTGTAAAACCAACAGTCAGCTATTCAAACTAATTAGCATGTGGAAAGAGATCCAAGCCCTCTGCAAAATAACAGCAAGCCAAGTTTCAGAACAGGTCACAATTCTTTTATGCCAGATTCTCCAAGGCAATCATCATACCGAAAAATAAATACTCTTAAAAATACAGCGTATCAGAAGAGATGGGATTTGTTCACATAAGTGCAAGTCTAATCTTGTGAACTCAGCTGCAACACTTGTGGAAAGATTCACCCATGAGCAAATGAATTGGAAACCTGGTTATGAGCCAAACCACATAACCACCAACTCATACCCACACAGGTATGTTTGCAAGAAAATGTGGCAATGACTTTTATTTGTAGTATAACATACACTCTTGCTTGTTTTTAACCATCAGGTTCCCATAAAGAAAAACTATTTTGACATTAGTTCAATTACAAGCTAAGAAAACTGCTTTGCTATTAAAAATTTGTACAAAATTGTCATTCTTAATTTATATTAAGAATACATTTTAATGTTTCTTCTTAATGCAGTAGCATGAAACATCTACAAACTAGAGATGAGACTGTCCTTCCAAAATCAGATTTGTGAAGAAACTCATTTACATGTTAATATTTTGTCTAGTTCAACAACAAAACTTTCACATTAGTGAACTTTATAAACCTGTAAAAAACGGAAGTTTTAGACTAATAAAAGGAAACATTTTTTAATTAACACACTAATGCTTGTTAAGGGTATACCAATGAATTTTTTGATAATGTAAGAACAGTTGATTGAAAGATTTCTTATGTATTACAGTGCTTATTAGAAGTTTTTCCAAATACAACACACACTCACCTACTTGCAAGCAATAACTTGTCAAAGTAGCATTTTAGCTCTTCCTAGAACACATCATAGAAGTCCTCCTAGAAGTCCCAGATCCCCCATTTCCAGTTCCCCACTCAACAAGACTGATTTTTCTGACATAAAGTGAAAGCTACCAGGAGGTGAGGGGTGTGGGTTGAGGAGAGAAAATACAAAAGTCACACCATGTAGAAATAGCAGACAGTATTTTGAATAGGACTTTTGGATAGAATACTTTGGACACAATTTTTTACATGTCTAGTACTCTGTAATTTATAAATACATTATTTTGTTTTCCTAAATTTTCTACTTTCTGGGTCAAGAACATGCACTTTTGCAGGAAAAGAAAAAAGATCAGTATGGAATTTTCCAAAATACTCAATTTGAAGTGCTATGCAAAACATGACACAGACTTAGCTTAAGTTACTTCTTGTTTCAGACACATTTTTACTCATGAGTAAATCATTCAAGCTGAGGCCCAAACACTGAATCCCAGCCCATTTCAGAGATGAAGCAGTTGAAAGTATTCAGGAAGACATCTGAGACTAAAATAAAAAAAATCCAAAGATAGATATTTTTTCAGGTCCGCATTAAAAATAATTCACATAAATGTTTCGTTGTCACATTATATGTCCTCCTTAGCCACTGATAAAATACAGAAAGAAAGCAGACTTTTAAATGTGTTTTGGTGTAAAATATGACAAGGAATTTGTACAACAAAATTTTTCCAGTTTATGATAATGAAGAAGCAGGTCAGCTATCAGCAGACTAAGCACACTATCAGAAAGTCAGTACCTACTTCAGTTGTTGAGAACAGTCAAAAGTTTTTAACTCTATTATTATCTCAAGTGGGGAAACACTTGTCTTTCCAATGGCTTACATTGACAGTTTAGTATGAGACAAGTTATTTCACTAGCTAACAATAGAAAACAATGTAAAATAAACACAAGGTAGTACTACAATAAAGGAGTTCTAAAAAATCCAACCATGATGGAAAGTGGAGAAAAAGTTTCGTATTACACATTAATTCCATTTCTGATACTCTTAAGTGTGTATGAAAGCATTAGGGTATGATGTCTTGGCAGGAAACATAATACATACTCCAAACCCACCTTGGAGCTTACCTGCCCTAACTCTCAAATTAAGTGCATAAGTTCCACAAACACACCACAAATCCATCGTTTTCACCTAAACTGCCTTTCAGCAGCTCAGGCTTGAAATGAAGTTAAAGAACATGGCATAGTGAGGTGAAGATCAAGGCTAAAGTCAAAGATGGAAGCCAGGTGACCAAATGACAATTTGTGCCAGTTTGGACCCAAATCCAGGAGGAAACAACCCGAGAGGGGCGTCTCTCTCTCTCTCTCCTGCCTGCCAGGCACGCAGGCCCCGGCAGCACGTCCCCCATGGGCTCGGGAAAATAATCTCTAATAAGAAAGTGAAAAAAACTATTTATTTAACAAGCAAAGTCTCCTGCTGTCACGGGGCAAAAAGGATATTGAAACCCCCTCCCCTGTCCCCTAAAAGAGGACTATGGATTTTAGAGTTCTTTCTGTAGGTAAAACCTGCAGTCCTGAGCTGGGCCGGGCCGGCCAGGCAGGGTCCGACGATCCCCCTTGGAGGGTCCCGCCGAGCAGGTCCGGAGATGACAGCCGGTCTCAGATGAAAAGCAAGCCAGAAACAGTCCAAAAAGGAACAGAAGCCACTGAGACAGATCACAGTCCCTTCTCGGCTGAAAGCCCAAGAGACTAGAGAGCAAAACTCCTCCAACCAACAAAAGTGGTCAGACCGGGAGAGAAAAGAATGCAAAACATTCTAGTTGCAAGGTCAAGCTGGCCGCTTTGAAGGGGTCTCTCGGCTTCTCTCTCCCCGCTTTGCAGTTTAAAGGTACACTAGGAATCAAGCAGGCGATGGGGAATACACTATTGTCATAGAATCACCCCAAGACACAAAGAAGGACAGTAATTCTGCATTAAACAGTGTAATTTTCAGGGCATTATTCAGCTACAATCAAGACATTTTAAGTGTTAGAAACAAGGGTACAGCTTATATAGCAGAATCTCCACACCAGCAAGAAAAGATTTGTCTTTTTCTCAGGTTCAAATCACATCCTATGCGTCCCTTCCCTTTTTTTTATTCTAGGGGTACTTTCAAACTCTTCCACAAGACAGGGCTGTAAGTCTGGTGATGTGCAGCTCTTTTCCAAACATGGCTGTTTGCTCTTATCAAAAGTGACAGCCTCAGTGACTCACATGTTGGATTTCTGTCTTCTTTTATCCTCCAGAAGTAGACGTCCAACTTTTGAATCAAACTTTAGCAGCAGGAAGGGGTAATATCAATACATCTGTTACTCAGCACACTTTTGGTAGCGTTTGGGTAGCCTCTGTAAAGCTGTCATATTTTATAAACTGCATCATAAGCAGAATTATTTCTTCAAGTTTTTAAGCAAAACCCATAAAAACTTACGGTCACAAAAGCCCAGATGACAAACCTGGCTTTCAGACTGCCTTTCAAATTATCTGCTCAGCAAAATTTTTTGTAGGGACATCTGTCTTTGTATCAAGACATAATCTGGTATGGCAATCCATAGAAGTGCCAGTGCTTGCTGGCAACATTTCCTGCTGAAGAGGGTGGCAGAAACAGCAATGTGGGGATTGAGGGTCAGCATTCTTGTCTTCTGAATAAAGGACTCACTAATGTCAAAGTAAACTTAAATTTGGATGCTTTAAGGTAAGAAAAAGAAAGTTGGAATTGCTCTGTGATGATGAAATACAAATACGTGCCAGAGATACTCAAGGGGAAGTTACTCAAGGGGAAGTTGGAAACTGGGATATGGAGGGGGGAAACTTCACCACTGAAACTCCATGGTCTAAACTGCACTTTGTATCCAATGATTAGGACACTGCAAACTGTCAGCCAACAGTTTGTTAAAATAATCTAAAAATAAGAGTATGGATTTTAGATATATGCATTCTTCTGAAAATAAGACATTGAAAACTCAATGTCAATTTTGTCCCCTCAAAGCTGGATTACTCTAACAGCTACTCGTGCCAGCCTAGTAAGCACTTCCAGGTTCCTTTGATAACACATTTTTACAATCACCTTTGTATGGCTGTGTAATGGTTTACTTTAAGTCACAGTGTTTGTGAGGAAAACAAAGAGCAGAAATACAGTGAATAAACGCCATTTCTAGCTAAAGCGTTCAAGGAAGAAATGGTGTGGTGTATCATGGGTAAAGATCCCACATCTACTACGTGACATAGAAATTGACCACACACTTCATTAGATCGTTTCTTCTCGTCCAATCATTTGTTACCTGGGAGAAAAGCCTGACAGGCACCTGACTATAACCTGCTTTCAGGTAGTCATAGAATGCCTCATAGCACACCTAGAAGTTTAACTCCCAGCTTAGGGCTGCATGCACTGCTTCCCTCCTCTACATAAGCAACCTGAAGTAAGAGGAGTGAAAGTTTTTTGTGTAACTGCACAGCAGCAGGCACACAAATTCCCCAAGGACCACAAGACCACGCTGTGTCAGGATGCTAAGAGCCTGAGCTGCACAGTTGCATGGTAGTTGCATGGGATTGAATCACAGATAAAGGCTTTATTTATTAGCACTGTAACTGCACAAAATACATCAAAAAATTCTTACTACATGTCACACAGCTTTTGTTTCCTACAGGTAACCTGATGAAGGATAGCAAACTATCTGGAACAAGCAGAAAGAAGCAATTTTGAAGCAGCAGGCATCACTGTCACTATTACGAGATGGCTCAGAAACACTACAGACTCCTTTACTCCTCACTCTGGCTCCATGACCCTTTTAAAGGCACTCAAACGAGGAGACAGCTCCATACACAGGTCAGCTTTACAGAAGTGAAGGAGAATGGCTGTGTGGAGGAAGAGCATGGAGGCAGCATGACAGCGGTACAGAAAAAACCCCCTAATGCTATTCAATTGCAGGCGCTCCTCACGTGTTTTTAACATAACTGATAGATGGAAGGTGACCTTCATTTCCTTGTCACATGCTCACCATACAAGAACTTTTGTCAAAACCTCATGACTAGTGGCTGAGCCATCTCAAGTTTGTTGTCAACCAGTTTTTACCAATTTTTATATTTTATATGAAATTACCATTAAGGTTTTTAAATGGGAAGTCAGGAACAGAGGACACAGCAAGCATTTTCGAGTAAAAACAGGTAGAATTTATTCTAACACAGTTTGTTGCTTTCCCCATATGTTCAAATTTTCCTATTCATCTCAAAACAGGCAATTCTATGTAATCTCTCATTACTTATCCTGTACTTTCACAGGTGTTTTATATCAGATGACAAAACAGCTCTATCATTTATCAGTCTTGGCACTGTACTCTGGCTAAAGAGAATTAAGTTTGATTTGGCATTAAACTGCAAAGAAAAACATTTTCACTCTCTTTTAGTTATTTAGAAATCAGAGAGGGCTGATTGAATTTGATGATCATTGTGCTGCCTTTGGAGAATGACAAAAAAGTGATGAACACCACCAAAAAATAGAGCTGTGTTAAAACAAGCTGTATTTAGCACTACATGAACAAAAGCCAGTATTGCTCTCCTTCATCACGACACTGATAGTACCAAACAGAACGTCTGACAGCTTTCCAGGGGGCTTTAGCAGCTACTGCTGATGCACTGCAGAAAACAGACTGACACTGAAGCCTATTTGCACTGTGTGCTTTCCTACCATCCAGTTCAAGACAGTTAAGCAAACAGACATCAGTTACAACTGCCCTTCCAAGACGCTTCTTGAAAATAGATGCAGCATGTATCTGAAGCTTGCTCTCCTGCTAAGCACTGGTTGGTTTTAAACAACAAAATAATCCTGAAGATCCATTAGCAAATACAGTGGGGAACCAGGTATTTGGTGGCCGGCCTATCTCCCATTTTGTCAGTCATAATGTTGTACAAACTAAGAATCAGAACATAAATAATAATGCCCATAAAAGAAATGAACAAACTAAAAACCGACAATTTGCTTTTGAAAACAAGTAGTTTTATAACACAAATCTGCCAGCTAAACACAAAAGTTTTTCTATTTATACATGAGATGCAAAAGCAATTTTTAAATATAATCAAAAAAGGTCAAGTTGTTTTCTTGATCAAAACAATCTTACTAGAACATTCTCAAAAATGCATTTCACTGATAACTATTCCTATTAAAAGTGAGAAATCACTTATTTTTTTCCCATACCCTGTTGTACATCCCATACAACAAATGAAATGCTTGTCTGTGTATGGTACCTCAAAGACAACAGACGTATCTTCATCTTTCTAGCAGCTAGCTGAATTCACTGAGGTTTGTTGGTTGGTTGGCTGTAAGTAGCTCATGCTCAGCACCAAGTAATACTGACTGCCACTCAGATATACTTCACCTACAAGCTTCATCTTGTTTTAATTACTATAGCAAACCCATCCACTATACCTCCAATGGCTCCACAATTATGTAACATTAAAAGATAAAATCTCTTTTAACCAGAGGAGGTTATCCATGGTAGTCATAGTGCACTGCTTGCAGAGGAAATGGCTAAAATATTGAAATCTTGATAAAGCTTAACAGCTTCCTGAAAAAAAACATTTTCTGTAAAAGTGGATGTTGAAAATGCCTTCTTAAACTCTCATTCACTCATATAACAAAAATGCAGGCTTATAGTTTACACTCAAGTACAAAAAATAATACTATAGTTGGGTATTTATCTTCCTTTTTGAAGCATTCTTCTCTAAAATTCACCAATAAAGCTTTTAAGGCTACATTAACAATGAAGAATCTCATACTCTGTTGTCCCACATAAACCTGACAAAACAGTGAAAGATAAAAGATGTAACCTACACCAATGTAACCACATAAACCTGACAAAACAGTGAAAGATAAAAGATGTAACCTACATCTGTTAAATATAACAAAGAACTGCACAATATTCAATCACACTTGAAGAGTAAAGCACACATATCACAGAGCTCTGACACATAAATAAAGCTACAAAAAAACTGATACTAGAAAATCATTCCTAAAGAACACCAAGGATGAAGAGTATGAAACACTTAGAAAAACTAACTCTGTACGTAATTCTCTATGAATGTGGGTATCATGTGTACCCTGTATATAAGTTAGATATACAATACGAGACTAATTCACAAGTGCTTCCATGCAATTCTATTCCTAGTGCTTCCATGATACAAAGCAGTAGCTAACTCACTACTGATTGGGAAGCAAAGCACGAGTTCATGCAAGGCCTCTTGTAACCAGGTTGAGAACTAAAATCAAGCCTACCCATACCAGAGCACTACTTGCAACAAATCATCACATCAGGTCTTGCAAAGTCATGCTGCCCTCAATGAAAGCTCAGCAGAGAAAGTACACACAACTAAGTGGGACACTTCAAAAATCTTACCCTAGAGTGGACTGTCAGGTGGTGTATTTCCCTACTAAAATATCTCATTTTAGTTAGAGACAAATAGAAATACAATACTTACCACTTGTAGTTTTGACAAGGTAACTTCTATTAATGGGTGAGCTACTGTAACCAACAAGTAAAATAAAACATACACTTTCACACTTACTTCTAATGGAAAGATAATATATTTATAAATGTCTCATTAGCTCTCAAGAACAGAATTGCTTCATGATTTTTCTTTTTTTTAGGGTGATGAATTGGAAAAAAAAATCTGCATTAAAACAAACTCAAGTTTTTCCTAAACAAAAGAAATTGCCAAGTATCACCTTCTTAGGATGAAAGAAACAGGTTCCAATTCTTTTACTGCCCCAAACATGATGGCCTTACATCTCTTATGTTCCAGGATGCATGATCTGCTATTTGACACAAACATGCATGAAACCAGACAGTCCTCTTTCCAAGATTTCCTGAAATCACAAGTTAGGGACCAAGTGTTTTTCTCCCTTTTGTGTCTTTAATAGAATGGATGGCATGCTTAGCTGTTTGGGTTCCTCTGCTTTTCTTTGAGGATGGCAGATGACCCTCACACAAAATAAGGAACTGAATCAGCCTTCTATCTCCCCTGTAAAGTCACTGTTCCTTGTGAATCTTGTCAGTTCAGAAGAGGAAACGGCTACTATTTTTAGCAGTTTTGCAAAACTGCACTGATTCATACTCAGACAAATTGATTAATTGTTCCAGGATTCTTTTGTGAATTCATCTACATGGCACAGGATGAGGGGAAAAGCCTAAGACAAAGCACTCCACACTAGCCTGGTCATTCACTGAACAGTTACCCTATCTAAAAAGTCTACAGCAGTGACTACTTGAGCTGGCAGACAGGCTAAACTCAGAGAGTTGTCAGCCAGTGAACCCCTGAGGCATTCCCATTTCCAGGTAGGTTTCTTCAAAAAGGAAGGGGATGGCATACTACTAAGTGGAGTACTTCGCAGTGGTTCAGATTTAGTCTAGATCTTTTAGGAAAACCTCAAGGAAATTTGTACCGTGACTTTCCTTCTGATGGACTGTATAGACTTCTTTAAACATCAGAATGTGGCAACACTTCGGTTCTACAGTACTTTTCTGCTTTTCTGAAGAACTTGCTCCTTTCTTCCCTTTAAATACACATACCACTTCTCTAAAGAGATTTCTCTAAGAAAGCACTATGGAATAAACTACAACCTTCAAATTATGTTAATTTTTTACTTAAAGAAAAGACAAGCAAACAAATAAACACAAAAAACCCACCCTAGAAGTAGTACAGTGGTTGTAACCATTCTGTTTTCTTGTAGAAGTCTGAGCCTTCTTTACAAGTGATGGATCCACTGTGCTTCTCCGCTCTAAAGCTTCTTTCAGGTGTATTTTAAGGACAAAAGCTGATAAGAGACTCCTTACATATCATCAAGTAACAAGATTCACCAGCCTAGTTCTACCACTCAACTCTAAAACAAGACAAACACTTCTAGACTGTCTCAGCAAGTAATGGAAGTCATACATGGAAACCCTGCAGGAAGGTCCAAGACTTTCACTCCTGTAGAAAACCAGATGGACTGGCTTAGTTCTAGACTCAAAGCTCCCTTTTGACTCCCACCCTTTTCCACCATGAAGAGCTTACAGATCCACATCCAGAAAAGTGAAAATAAGATTCCTACCCAGTATAATGTGCAGATTTCACTGAAGTAGATATAAGTTGTTTTCAGCCAAGATTCCAGCGGCACCTCCAACTGAAATGATTTACTTCAATACGAATTCTAGTGCATATAAAATAATATAAAAATAGCATTGTTAAAAAAATCCAAACCAACAAGACAAACCCCTACCTGCAACCTCTCTGAGGTAACACATTATGTAACTTAGAAACACCACTACTTCATTTAATCATAAACTAATGTCTCTTCTAGATGCACAACACTGCTCCTATTCTTAAGTTAAATACTCTAAAGATTGAAAACAAGAAGGCAAAACAATCATGTGGCTTCAAAATTTTGACCTTCATTCAGGTGGAAAAAACCCAACATAACAATACTACAACTTGGAGGGTATGGAATAGGGGGATTGAAAAACAAAACAGAACTTATACATGTTTGCATGTACAAATGAAGAAGCTCAAAACGAAATTCTAAGAAGAAAAGTATCAGTGAAGTCCCATTTCCGTCACATGTAGAACACATTGAATACTGTCAATGGATTCTCTTGTTTTTTAACAAAAAAATTCTCCAAAATTAGGTGTTGTAAATAAACATGGCAGAGACAAACCAGCCAATTCAGAATAATGCAAGCTTTAGAGAATGCTAAAATGTTTTTCTTAGCACACTATTATTTTTGTTGTATATTTACCTTTATAGTTTTTTCCTCTTAAAGATCATCCAAGTCACCTGTCACTACAAAATCATCATATTCACAGGATATGACAATATTCCCAACACCAGAAGGCAGTATTTTTAGAACAGGAGAATATAATTTTGGAAATCAATAGGCTAGTTACCAGCCAATATGGAATGGAAGTATTTATAAAAGCCTTGAACTTTGGAAATCCATTCAGGAGAATGTCAGGTCTTTCTATCTACTAGTTCTGCCTGTTTTATTATTATTATTATTATTACACAGATTTAGACAAAGATGTGCACATGGTTCCTCACAAAAGAAAAGCACTTTGAAAAAAAAGTTACAAAAAAATTATGCAGATTGTTCTTCGTTTTCATACAGCTGCAGAGGGGAAAATCTGTATCTCAGGGGCACAGCTGAAGTGTGAGTTTTGGAATAATGTGGGGGGAAAAAAAAAAAGACAAAAAAACCATAGCTGTTGCATAGCTGCTTATGGATTTTTCTACATTTTTAACACTCCTGATTAAATTATGCAATCTTACAGAAATACATGAATGCTTACCTACTCGTAATTACATTTTGACAGAACAAAAATATTAGGCACTTTTCTCTAAGCAAATTCTAGCAAGATTAGGGCACCTTTTTTCTCCTATTGACTGAAATACCAGGCAGACCACAGAGCCTTCCTCGCCCCATTCCATACTCATGTGTATAAATAATGTCAGAAGAGATAGGATGCAATCAAGTAAACTTTACTGATTCTGAAAGACTATGCATTTCCTCCATTATAATTAACTCCTGTGCAAACAAACACAAGCTCCATGCTTTAAAGATATAACTATGCAAAACTGCTTAAAGCTTCGTGCTGGAAGAAAATCTGGCCAGATCACGCAGACCGAGAAAGGCAAGGTGGTCTCGGCTCCAGGTCTCCACATCCAGCCATGGTGAGGTTAAGCATATATCCCCACCACGCACACAAAACATATGCGTAATTGTACCTGTGGCCAGCCATGGGGCAAGGACGGAGGTAGACGGAGAGGGCATCTGTAGGGGTTTGGGTTCT